>JBBJLS010035951.1:0-14198 GCA_037577275.1 Bryconaethiops microstoma
GTGTGTGTGTGTGTGTGTGTGTGTGTGTGTGTGTGTGTGTGTGTGTGGAGTTTGCATGTTCTCCTCATGGTGGTGTGAGTTTCCTCCAGGGTCTCCAGTTTCTCCCACAGTCCATCATGCGCACCAGGTGAACTGGGGATTCTAAACTGACCATAGTGAATGGTGTGTGTGTGTGTGTGTGTGTGTGTGTGTGTGTCCTGCGGTGAGGTGGCGCCCCACCCATGCATAAACAGTCATGGCTATTAACAGACAGTTTGTAACAGACATTCAATTTACTTTAATTTTGGATGTTGAAGTTTTGCAATAACTCCTTTACTGTAAAAGCTGGTGGCCTCGTGGTAAGGGCACTCGACCTGCGATCAGAATGGCGTGGATTCGTATCCCAAGACTGCTAAGCACCTCTAAGGTACCCTCCAGCAAGGTACCGTCCCCACACACTGCTGCCCGGGCGCTGTGTTCCTGGCTGCCCGCTGCTCCACTTGGTGAATGGGTTAAATGTGTTAAGAAGATGAAGAATTGCGTGCTGTTCACACTGTGTGCTGTCGCGTGTTCACACATGACAGAATGGACACTTGACTTTCACTTTTAACTCCCTGTCATGAATGATACAGGATTTGCATTTTAGTCCGTTGTAACCTATGGATTTGGGACTTTTACTTCATTATTTGTGTAAATTTGAAGTGGATATATGCACTGTCCACATCCACAATAAGTACACTAAACAGCAATAACAAAAGAATGCAAAAGAATGCAAGAATGGTTATTTCCCTTCATTGTACACCAATGTGAAGTACATGTAGTGTCAAAATGTCATGGATGCGCAAATGATGAGATCATGCCGCTGCCAGTAGATAAACAAGACAGCAGAATCACACAGATGTTTAGATCTGTCCAGTATTTCAGACTGATATTTGATGACATATTTTTATGCGTATACTGTGCTAAAATATAAATATTTCATTCATTTTACTGCATTTGTAAGCTTATTACATTTCTTCATAATGCTCATAGTTTCTATATCAATACACCCCTACAAAATACCACAGAACATTGCAGCAGACTGTAAAACATTACTGCACGCCATAGTCGAGACTCATGCACTGAGACAGGCTGCTAGCTTTGATCTTTTGTGAGAAGACACACTGACGGATTGACTAACTGCAGTCTAGAAGACACGCATAAACGTTTTCTCCTGCGCTCAGAGGCAGCCTGCAATCACCAAAAGATCATCCCGATTCTGATATGGCTGCTAGTGTTATGTATAACCAGGGGTTGACATAAGTGGTACGCAAGCACACATAGACGTGAGTGGTACGCAAAATGTGCACCAGTTTTCAGTCTTCACAGTGCAAATGTGTACCTAATTTGTGACTTCACACTGCGCGCAGACCCCGCCCCCACCCCCAGAACCAAGCCGAGACATAGACCTCGGCATGCACATCCACCTCACCCACCAACCACGGCCGAGATACAGAGAACATTTTTTAATTTTGGTGCGTACCAGTTAATTCATGTTGGTACTCATTTGAGTAACCGACCAAAACTCCCTCAGTCCTGCATAATACACAGTACAAGATTAGGAGAATTTCCAAAACTCCCTCAGTCCTGCATAATACACAGTACAAGATTAGGAGAATTTCCAAAACTCCCTCAGTCCTGCATAACACACAGTACAAGATTAGGAGAATCTCCAAAACTCCCTCAGTCCTCATAATACACAGTACAAGATTAGGAGAATCTCCAAAACTCCCTCAGTCCTCATAATACACAGTACAAGATTAGGAGAATTTCCACTCACACAGTCTCCAGTGCTACTTACTTACTGGTAGACAGAAGTATGTTTACAGTTTTTATGCAGTTACCTGTCATCGACTCTATTCTGTGTCGTGTAGGAGGATATAAATATTAAACTTGTGCATCATTTTGTGATATTGAATATCGATTTACTTAAAAATTGTTTTCATTATATTTTTTAAACATATTTGCCCAAACTAAAATGTGCGGGAGTTGCACTTTAGAAACAGGCATTGAAAAATGACAGGTAACTGTAAAATTTCAATTAAAAAAATTATTTTCTATAAGAATTGCTTCCCAATAGGTAAAACAAGTAAAATGTGATTTTCCAGAAACAATGCTTTGGGACTGAGTGAGTTTTGGAAATTTGCTCTTCAACTGTGCAGTTTCTTTTCCCATCAGCTGTTCCCAACAGAATGGAATTACAATGTGGGCAACAGGGAGCTTATCATTGTCGTCATCAAGAGTGACGACACTGGATGGAGGTAGTGAAACACCCCTTCACCGTTTGAACAGACCACCAAAACCTTCAGTTTACAAGAACACAGTGCCTGATGCAGTCTCCTGCTTGCATGAGCCCACCAAGCCCAAGAAAGAGCAGGAGATTATCCTTCCCAAAGCCTGTATCATGGTTCCCATCTGCTGGGATATACAGGCTATGTTCAGGGCCACTCATCAATGAAAACTGCATCTAGTATTTTGTTCCATCTGAACTCATTAGAACTTCTCTGAAGACCTCGAAGGCCCTGAGCCAACTCAATGGCATTCTCATCATTTTCAGTTCATCTACTGGAATTGCTGCTCACATGAACCCTATTTTTAATTTACATCAGCTATCCATTACTTTGCATATCATGTGCGCATTACAAATGTATTTTTTGAGAACCCTGCATTAAAAGATTCTTTAGGGAACCAAATTGGTTCTTCTAAGGCATCATTAAAATAACCCAATTTTGGTGTGTATGACAAAATGTTTCTTATTTAATCATCATCATTGTTCTTGTTGTTGTTGTTATTATTATTATTATTGTTATTATTTATAAAAATTACAACCATTCAACTCTGCATAGAATTTAGCACAGCTCTTCTCAGCCCTTGTATTAAGGCGTTAGTATCTCTAAAACGTCCACAAAGTTGATGAGGTACTTGCATTCAGTCCGTATAAGAGGGAGCATTAATATTGGTTAAGTGTGCCTGCCGTAATGGGTGCCAGTAAACCAGCTCTTAATTGGTCCCACCTGTGAGCTCTCAGTCAGATACATGTTGAGTCCTTATTATGGCCAGGTGTGAGCAGAATATGAGCAAGGGGGGGAGAGAAAGGGAACGAGAAGATGAGAGGAACCGAAAACGGCAGGCTGTTGATTTTTTTTAATGCAGATGAAGACACGTTAGTGAGGTTTTTGTGGGTTTTACATGTGAATGTATTAGTGTGTGTGCATGCTCCCACATGCATGCTGAAGCAGTTTAGGAGAACGGGAAGAAAGTGGAAAACATAGTCCACTACACCCACTCTCTGCCATTATAAAACATTTTGCATCGATTGACCTCTTGCTATTTGACACCAAAAGCCTCTACTTTCCAATATGTGTATCTTCTTAGAAGCAGGCGGCAGATCCCCCTCACACAGCCAACTGCAGACACACATATTGTATTCTGCATGAATCATGCAAACAAAGCAGCTCTTCTACTGTAGAGTTCTGGAATTTTGACCGCTTTGATGGTCTCTTTCTGAAAAGGTCTGGAGGCATATTATGCATTCTACCTGTACTTTGAACAATGATTGGCACTGACTGAGTCTAGTTCAGCATGCTAAAATGAATTTAAGCAGAACTCCATTTCTTGGATCAACTGAGATCAAGTTGTAATCGACCTTGTTCTCTGGTAGATTTTGTTATTTTAAACACAGCAAACATATGTTTAACTATGTTTAACTATGGCATGTGGGAGGGGTTGCATGACAATTTTAACTGTTAGAAAAATGTAGTTGTACAAAATATTCAGGATTGTGAGTCTGGAGGGTAGGATCATTGTGGTGTTCTCTGTGTTTCCGTACCGCTGCCTTCAGTGAGGATCACAAAAATGCAGACTCAACAGTCTATAATGCTCAGACTCTATATGCAGGTGAAAATCAATCAGTGGATGAGTTTGTTTACAGCTGTCTCACCAACTTGGCAAAATAGTTATTCAAATGTGCGACATAATGCATTTGTTTATTCATTTAGCTTGTCACTGAGCTACATTATGCTTGTAATTTGAACTGAGCCACTGTAGATAAGCAAATTAGCTAAGAGAAACACATGCAGAGCCCCGCACAGCACACAAGTCTGTCCCAGAAATGTTTAAACTTCTGCTTTCTGTTTCTGCACGTTGTTGACGTCACCAAAGTGTGGATCTGGGGAATGACTGAAGCGCATTTTTGAACTCGCTCAAAAATATTCACACCCTTACCAAGAGTCAATCAACTTTCTGGTAAAGTAGCAAAGGGGAAAAGTTGAGAAGAGGTAAACAACCCGGTGACTGCCGAGCTCTAACCTGCCCCCTAGTGCATACACACTGCAATGCTCTAGATATACAGGAGTTATGAACAATGCATATGTGAACAGTACTGCTCACACAGTGGTTGTGCTCACATATGCGTAGTTTAAAGATAGTATTATTGTGATTTAAGGCCCTGTAGTATTAAGTAAAGTGGCCCCTCATAGTCACATGTAAACACACCACTGCACACAACGTGAAATTCTTTCTCCACGTTTAACCCATTCACCAAGTGAAGCAGGCGGCTGCCAGCAATGAGGGGCGCCCGGGGAATCTCAGTGATGACACTAGCAGTATGGGGACTTGAACCCATAATCTTCTGATTGCAGGGACAACTAACTAACCACTAGGCCATCAGCTGCCCACAGTATTCATTTTTCTAATATTAACAGAATGGAGAGGAGAAGAATTCATATCGCCAAGGCATGCCAAAGAAACCTCAGATCTTGTTTTTGCTTGTCCGTGCCAATTTCATTTTGTCCTTTCTTGAATGAAGGGAATTGTGATTACGCAAAGCTCTCGTTCAGCTTCAAGTGAGTCACTTCCACACTTGCCGAACCCTTCCCCTTCCTCCATGGCACACCTCAGACACAGCTGGGCCAGAAATAGCAGATGAACGGGGCACTGTAATTGCCCTGTCCTCTGGGAGGGTCTTCAAAGTGGTCCTACGTACCCTTTGTATATCACACGTATCTGCTCGTCAGATAAGTGGCTTTTATAGAGGAATCAGCAAGAGCCATGTGGAGCCTGTTGGGTTTACTCTGAAGACAACACACTTAACCAGTTAAAAGGGAAAAAATAAAGCCAGCTTATCAACCCACTGTTGCAGGGTTAAATGTTAAGAAAATCCAAAGACTGCAGAGAGTTGGAAATAGATTTGTTTGGATAGAGCATTCGGTGTCAGCACAGAAGAGCCATTAACCGCTCTTATTAGCATGTAACTAACAATTGATGTTACAATGGGGTATCTACTGAACAAGAAGATTCCTCAGGCAGGAGCTTGAGCAGACAGCAACACATCCCACACACACACCAAGACAGGGACACCTGCAAGAACAAACTACGGGAAAGAGCAAATCCCGCATGATTAAGAGCTGTGAATCGCTTGTGTGAACTAACTGTACCAGAATAATACAATATTCATTTATTAATATCATATATTGCTCTCACTGCTTCATCCTAACCAGGGTGAAGGGGATGCTGTAGCACTCATAGGGCAAAAGGCAGGGAAACACCCTGGATAGGTCGCCAGTATATGACCCAGATAGTGGATTACCTGCTAGAACAACCTTCTCAGGCTGTAGCTTGAAACAATGGGTCCCCAACTGGTCAAGCACGCTCTCCAGGTGGGAGAGGCGATTCCTAAAATCAGAGGGATACACGATTACATCACCCAGAGTGATCAACAAAAAGTCATGCACTTGCTCACCAAGACATCTCTGCATAACTGGGAAGGTGGCCGGGCTGTTATAAAGATTTGACTCAATAAAATAATAAGCAGAAGAAAAATGAAGAGTGTTTTTGTTTAAGTGAACACATTTTGTTATGTGGTGTGGTTAAGGTGCGGTAAAGGTACACTTTCCTTTACAATAGTGTTTTGGAGCATTGAGGAAGCCTCTGTCGATCACATCAGCCTAGATACACCATACAAACAAGCAGCGAGAACGTTCTGTTAGTTCTACGCTGTTGGCTGTAGACAGTTCCAACAGGATTATCTGACTGGTGATGAGCGTTCTTAAATGTGTATGCCATGTTTTGCTGCCTAATACAAGATGGAACTGAATTCCACAGTTTAGAAGCACAATAACAGAAAGAGGCCGCTCAACTTTTTCTGTAATTTACAAAGGGTATGTGCAGAAGGCCAGTATCTGCAGATCTGTGATCTACTGTAAGATCACACAGACAGACATACAGATATAAAGTTTAGAGCTTTAAAAACTATTAAAAGAACTAAACGTTTTTGCACACTATTTGTTGTTATTGAGGCTGTTCTTTTCTTGCAGAGCCCAGAGAGTGTTACAATAATTAATTTGGCTCATAACAAATTTCTCTGCAAAGAGTTTCTCTGCATCACTCTTGGATAGAAAAAACCTAACTTTAGCAATATTTCTCCAATATTAAAAAAGCGACATTAATGACTGCGTTTACATGAACAAAGCTCAGAAAATAAAGCTGAGCAAATTATACCAAAAGCAAAGGAGTCTAGTTTCTCACATAGTTGATTTCTCTGAATTTTAATACCAAGTGTTTAAAATTTTTTCTAGAAAAAAAAAATACAACATATACTGAGTAATATCCGACACATAACTGGTAAACCTGTCAACAAAGTCTTGATTTTCAAAAGAAGTGGAAATGCATGGGTGTCATCAGCATAACTAAATGTGATCTCGGTTCCTGATGACATTATCCAGAAGGAACGTGCAGATGAAAAAGCAAAGGCCCTAAAATTGATCCTTGTGGGACTCCACAAGGATCAACCCTGATCCTTCTTATTTCCCCATTTGACTGTCTATCCAGTAAATATGGTTTTATCCATTCTACTCCTGTGACTTTATTAATAACACTAGAGGGGTATTACTGTCTGGATCTTTTTAAAATGTCATTGTAAGTAGAGATCTTCTCTTTGAGAATATCATGATGTACCTGCAGTTAGCTATGCGTGACTCATCCGACAGCATGAGACCCACTTGTACAATGAAATTATAGCATCCTAAACACAGATCTCACCAGTATGCAGCGGTGGCTGGTATAAATGGGCTACTTTCTTTAAAGTAAAAAAGACATTAAAACGAGTTTTAATCTTTAGCGTGCACATAATTTTAAATGCTGTTGATGAATGACTGAAAACTGATTACTTTGGATAGCCCACCTCTCCAGGTTCCAGTGGCAACGAGGAGTAGCACGGGGCCCTGGTGAGGTACTCTCCAGAGCAACAGTGACACTGGGGGCGTCGTGGTACCGAGCGCCCACTCAGCAACATCCTCAGGTTCAGGATGGGGACTCTTCACTGAGACTCTTCTTCTTGTAACTCCTGTAGGTCCATGAGGGACAGCCTTGGCAGGCTCAGTACCTCTCTGCCAGGAGAGCCTCTGCCTTGAGTGTGAGGACATCAACCTCCAGAGATTTCTAATCCCCTGAGAAATTGCCGGTCCCCCTTAGCTCGCGGCTAGGCAGGTACAAAGGGGTCTCGACTTGTGGAGTCTGGGCAGATGTGGTAGAGCTCTCTGAAACAGCAGGGGGTGCTAAGAGTCCAAGTGCCTCAATGCGGTGATGTTCTCTGAGGCAGGGAGAGCTGTGAGTCTGAGCGTCTGCTTGACAACGTCCCACTGGACACTGGGGGCACTGTGAGTCCAAGCACCTGCTCATCAAGAGATGTTTACGTATGAGACAGGGTAAGGTCCATTAAGACATTGATTGTGTCTTAATGGACCTTACCCTGTCCATTAAGAATTGATGTGTTTGGTGTGGAAGAACCTGGCTGACCGCACAGAGCCCTGACCTCAGTTGGAACGGAGACTGCGAGCCAGGCCTTCTCATTCAACATCAGTGCCTGAGCTCATAAAGGCTCCATAGGAATGATGGTCACAAATTGCCACAGAAACTCTGAAATCTTGTGGAAACCCTTCCAAGTGGAACCTGTTATAGCTGCAAAGGGGTACAAACACCATATCGAAGTCTATGGATTTGAATGCAATGTCATTAAAATCCCTGTTAGTCTAATGGTCAGGCATCCCAATACTTTTGTCCATATAGTGTATCTGCTGCTCATTATTTATTTAGTTATGACTGAAGTTTACCAACATTAGGGGCTGGGCCCCTCCTCACCTTTCACGAGGGGATGATCCCTTTTTTTTTGGATACTTTATTGATCCCAGAGGAAATTATTTCTCTGCATTTAACCCATTCACCAAGTGAAGCAGTGGGCTGCCGTCAATGAGGCGCCCGGGAAGCAGTGTGTGGGGACGGTACCTTGCTCAAGGGAACCTCAGCCTTGACACTAGCAGTTGGGATTTGAACCCCAATCTGCTGATTGCAGGGCCAACGCCCTAACCACTAGGTCATCCAACTTTTGAAAGTAACAGAATAATAATGAGTTAAGAATGCCGTTTGAATCTTTAATAACAGTATGTCTTCCATAGTTCTATAACTGCCCTCCTGTTTTTAGCCCAAAAGGTAGTTGATCAATAGCAAAATGATCATTGCTAACTATCAGTTGGATAGTTTTAAAAAAATTGGATTTGCAAAATCAAAAAATCTCTTGGTAAATGCAGCTAGTCTACTGTCTATGTTTGTATTAGTGTACAAAACAGTGATCAGAACATGCCTTTCCCACTGAAAGCAACAGAAAACAGCTCAGTATCTTTTGAACTGTCACCAGGTTTAGGAATGAGTGTGACATTGGGGGAGACATTTATTATTGATCGAAATCCCATTCCCTTAAATAAAATTCATTCATGTCATTAATTTTCTGTAACCAGTTAATCCTAACTAGGGTCACGGGTACCCAGAGTCTACCACAGGGCACACACACCATTCTCTTACACACTCACACCCACGGTCAGTTTAGAATCCCCAATTGACCTGACACACAGTTAGAGCCCTGCATTGGGAGCAGGATCTTGCAGGATTGGGGTTGTTTAAAGCTGCCGCAGGCGGGAGCGGGCAGCAGCACCAGAGACAGCGGGCAGGAGCACGTCCCGAAATAGTTGCAGAATGGAGGATGCAGCTGAAGTTGTCGTTAAAATTAAGAAGGAATAATATAAAATAAAACTAAAGATCGGGAAATCGGTTAAGAATTGGACTTTGTGTTGTGCAAAGTGTGGCAAAGCGCTAGTCTACAACGGGCACAAATCTGGCACTTCAGGATTGAGGCGACACACCTGCCCAGTTACTCCCAGGTCAGACGAAGCTGAAATTTGCAGACAAAACAATTCTCCCTCCACATGTCAAGCAAGAGACTACTAAAAAATGTGGTGAGCTGCGCTGTAAAGATATTCGCCTTTATGATTTTGTTGCCGGGGCTTTACTGACGTACTTCAGCGTGGCGTTAACATCGCCACTAAATCCAAAAACTGTATCAAGGCATGTTGAGGTGCAGGCATCCGTTTCAAAGGAGATAAACATATAATTGAAAGATATGGATGTGATATTACAGCAGATATATGGAGGGAAGATTACCACAAAACATTCATATCCAGCACTATCCACTACACGAATGAGGACTTCGAGCTGATCTCGAGGGCACTGTTTGCGCCTCTCTTCTGTTTCACATCCTCTGTGAAAGTCAGTGCGCGCCACTAACGTAAAATAACAGAACATGGCTAATATGTTTTTGCTTTATAAATATATTTTCATACATTTTTTTACTTCATATAGATGTATTTTCTGGGGGCGGGTGGGAGCAGGCGGTAATGGTCAGAAATTCAGTGGGAGCGGGATTGAAAAAATAGTCCCGCGCAAGGCTGTACACACGGTCTTTGGACTGTGGGAGAAACCCGGCGACCCTGGAGGAAACCCACACCACCATGAGGAGAACATGCAAACTCCACAGACACAAGACCAGGACGCACCTTAAAGAAAATAAAATATTAAAATAAATAAAGGTAGATTCCACTGCAGCGATAAACGTGTGCAATCACAATAATCAGCGAATAAATAAACCAAATGTATCAATAACTATCCTTCTGTTCATAAAATGGTCAATTTGCAACCAAGACTTGACACTACACAGTATGTGATAACTGTTACACATAAATCACTTCTTCCTTTCCATCTATAACATACTCAAGAAGCTTACAAGAAACTAAGCATCTTGTATTATTTCTCTATATCTATCTATCTGAGAAACTGCCACTGAACAGGTAGCAACTCTTCTTGCCTTTTCTGAGTTTAATCCAGTCCTTCATGTTACAGTTTTAAAACCTCACCTCAACCCTTTCAGTTCCACCTGGCTCTGCTCCTTTCTCTTCCAGGGTAACATCAGAGTTCTCCTGTATATGTATATAATATTTCAAACAAAGTAATACTGGCTTGTTAGGTGAACAGTTATGTTCACTGGGAGCTCTTCTGTATATGCAATATTCTTGATAAATGGCACAAACTTTCACATATTCAAACTTTCAAAACACACATTACTTTGCTACGTTACTGAATTCAGCCTAGGTTACCTAATCCAAAGTCAAGTTGTTACTAACCTCAGATTCAAAGCTGGCAAAAGCCATCCTCGTTCTACCAACTAGACCAGGGTTCACCAACCTTTTTGAAACTGAGAGCTACTTCATGGGTACTGAGTCATACGAAGTGCTACCAGTTTGATACACTAGAACCGAGTTTACTTAAACGTCTCTAAACTTCATGTATAATAAACATAGATATTGTAATTTCCGAATCTATATAAATACAAATGTGATTAAAGAAGTATAGCAACAGGATAAAATTAAATGTTAGATGCCGCTCACTGGTGAGTTGTGCTATTTTTAGAACAAGTCCACAGGCTACTCATGTGGTCCTTGAGGGCACCCTGGTGCCCACGGGCACCATGGTGGTGACCCCTGAACTAGACACTCCGAAAAGTGAAGGTTGATTGGTAAATATTCAAAGCATGAAATAGGAAGGTTGTCTGAGTTGCTGGAAAAATGCACCACACTCACTGTTCTACTTTCAAATCTTTTCTCCCCCGCTGTACAATTTTAAGGACAGATAAACGCAATTGTTTCCAGTATTGGGGGAATGCATTCCGTCCATCCCCCACAGTTCTTGCACCAATAAATGTGGTAACATTTCTCCTGGACATACGCCGCTAGTGGCAACAGCTGATCACATCTAATAACAATATGAGGCAAAGCAGAATGCACCAAGTACACACATTATCCTGTGGAGCACCAGGGGATATGATGTTCATGCAGAGGTACTAGAAAGTCAGTTAAGCTTTATTCAAAGACTCAAGGCTGTTTTTTGAGAAGAGACCTGCTGCTGTTTGTCAAAATGTCAGCTTACTGTCTGTTGGCAGACCTCACCATTAATGCACAGACACCTGTTTTCCATGTTTGAGTTATTTCACTCGCTATTTAATGTCAGTTGCTAAGACAAACTAGTTTGACTGGATAACAAGCACTGTGCATGAAATTTAACAAGCCAGATGGTATGGTACTGGGCTTGAATGTTAAAGCTTTGCTGAACCATGCAAATCCATCAAATATAATCAATGCTACCTAACCTTTTTAAATCAACATAGCGAGCAAACACACCTGAGGCCTAGTGGACATTAAAAGAGATGAGCAGAAGGTGACGCTTTCTTTCATTTTGCACTAAAGTTTAAAGTGACCGATTTTGTCATACATGAACACACCACAGCACAGTGTGAAATTCTTTCTCTGCATTTAACTCATTCACCAAGTCAGCGGGCAGCCAGGAACACAGCACCCGGGGAGCAGTGTGTGGGGACACTACCTTGCTTAAGAGTACCTCAGTGGTGTCACTAGCAGTCCTGGGATTCAAACCCACAACCTTCTGATCATGGGGGCAGCCCCCTAACCACCAGGCCACCAGCTGCTAAAGTAAGTGCATGAGGGTTATAGCCCATTCCCCTGCTTGGTGACAACAACTGCTGTGTGACTCTCCCATTTGTCACAGGAATTATTATTTATTGAACTATATTCAGTTTTGTTTGAGCACTGTGATGCACTACAATAACATCGCTTTTGCCATAGTTAAGTAAATAAGAGCTAATAACCAGACTCTCAGTCAGAAAGTGCTACTGCAAGTTTTTGGGGTTTTTTTTGCATTTCACTGGTCACAAACAACGTTTTCTAATGTCAGTGTTGGAAAATAATTGTAGACTATATCTGTAATGATAGGATATGATGTAACGTAACATAAAGTGCAGGCATGCATATGGGGGTTTGGAGAGTTCCTGACAAAGGAGTTATGGTGAAGTTTGACTGTCTCTGCGGGTTTTTTAACTTAGTGTCAGAGTGAGACAACCACGTTCCTTAACAGAAGACAATCTGTGACGAGTCAGGAGACAAGACTGTGTGCAATACTCTGGTTAGGGTGTTACCGGCAAACAAGCACGGAGAGCAGACACCTTGAAAGCGCAACGTGTCGACCAGGAATGGAGAGATGTGGCTGCGGGAGCAGTGCACATGGTCAAGAAGATGGCATGAGCTTGGGTGGCTGGTGGCCTAGTGCTTAGGGTGTTCGCCCTGCGATCAGAAAGCTGTGGGTTTGAATGCCAGGACTGCTAGTGGCACCACTGAGGTTCCCTTGAGCAAGGTACTGTCCCCACACACACTGCTCCACAGGCGCTGCATTCCTGGCTGCCCACTGCTTCACCTGGTGAATGGGTTAAATGCAGAGGAAGAATTTCACACTGTGTGCTGTGGTGTGTTTACGTATGACAGAATGGTCACTTCACACTAAAGTAAAAAGAATGTATTCCTTATTCTTCATTACCCCACCTGACAACTTCGATTTGAATGATCTCAGCAGTTGTTCCAGCTGGATAAGAAGATTAGAGAGACTCCATATTGACACAGGGCTTAACGAGAGAAGTGACAAATATCAAGTAAACAAAAACTAAGTAATGGGCGGTGAGACAGGTGACATTTTAAGCACGTTGCTGCTGTCTGAGAGGTGTTTGAAAACATTTTATATGTAAGCATACTGTGATCTACAAAAGGGCTGAATTCAAGAAACGTTGCCAGGACCATGGGGAGTCGGCTGAAGCGTTTATAACAGCAGTTCGAATTCTAGGCAGTATGGGGATCTTCAGGAAAAAATGATGAGACAGACCTGGGCATAAGGGATCACGCATTGTCAGAGAAGCTGCAATTAAACCCAGAGCTGACTCTCAGCAAGGCACAAACCAAAATAAGACAGAGGGAAGACATTAAAAAGTAGCAGCCAATACTGAGACAAAGTGAAACAGATTCAAAGACTGCAAACATGGAAACATGCAATGAGGCTAAAAGCCAGACCGAAATTTCCACAGAAAAAAAAAAATTCAAAACACTTCATTGTGGAAAATAAAAGATATGGGCGATGTGGAAGGTCACATGAAAATGCATTTAAAGCTTGTCCAGCACATGAGATTGAATGTTGGAAATGTCACAAAAGGGGACACTTCACAGCAGTCTGCAAAACAAAAAGAGGGTTACTCAAATAAGTACCACGAATTATGTGACTGAGACTCAGAAACGGTGTGGAAAACAACTGTTACAATGAAGGGACAACAGCTCTCGTTCAGGCTGGATTCCGGAGCTGCCATGACTGCTGTTCCTGCACATCTGTATTTGGAGGGGCGGCATGGAGCCATGCCACTAGGACCTTCAATACAGGACAATGAACTGTTTAGTTTAATGCCACTTTAAGTTACAGGAACAGAACAGTGAAACATATCATATATGTTATACCTGAGTTAGACTCACCACTGCTTGGACTGTCTGCAATACAAGAACTGAGCCTCCTCAGACCAGTGGAGGCAATAGGAACATCCTGTACCCAGGGTTGGAATGACCATCTGGCGTATCGGGCATTTTGGGCCGAAGGCTATTTGGGCCGACACAGTTTATTCATTTATTTATTGGTCTGACCGGCCCGTAAGACTCATAGATCGGGGCTGGCTCAATCAACTTTTTAAACACCCCCCCACCCCCCACATTCACGAAAAAAGTCAGCACAGGAGTTTATTTCCTGACCACTGGCCCCTGAAACTCTCCTCTGCAGCCCATTGGTTCTTTTCTTTATTGACACATGTCATGGAGTAGAATGAGAATGACTGGTAGTTATGCGCAGTTGTGGCGTGAGGGAAGAGCCCAATCGCGGTGACTGACGAAGGAGCCGGTAACCCACGCAGTTGCTATGAGAAC
>JBBJLS010036058.1:0-34570 GCA_037577275.1 Bryconaethiops microstoma
CCCCCCCCCCCCCCCCCCCCCCCCCCCCCCCCCCCCCCCCCCCCCCCCCCCCCCCCCCCCTTCCCTCCCTCTCTCTCTCTCTCTCTCTCTCTCTCTCTCATTTTCTCAGCAGACAGGACATTAAGTGAAATTGTATATTTTTGAAAATGAGCTTAATTTAATTGCTCCCGTGAAAAGTGAACAATGTGGATCTGCAGTAATTTCCACATTTTCAAAGAACATATAATTGATATAATGGGGGCTATGCAACATTTCTCTACCTCTCTTCACTATTTCACTCAAAAACAAATAAAGACAAACAGAGAGAGAGAGAGAGAGAGAAAGCAAGAGAGAGAGAGAGAGAGAGAGAGGGAGAAAGAGAGAGAGAGAGACAGAGAGAGAGAGAGAGAGAGAGAGAGAGATTGCCAAATGCTTTAATGAAAATTTAAAAATAGTATTCGTCATGCAAGCTTTCCCCCCCATTGTGGATCATAACTCAAAGTATTTTCATTAAACCAAGTTACAGTTCCTCTATTGGGTGACTAAGAGAGCCCTTCTTTGTAAACCACGTCACAAACTACGGCATGTCTCATTATCCAAACATAATGAGACATGCATTAACATTACTATTGTTCACCAGTGGTTTCACTGATGTTTAAAACGTTTAGATTCTTTGCTGACCATTTCAAATACAATTTTTAGCCTGCCCTTGTCTTCACAGGAGAATCATCCTACCACCTTCAGGGCCATTCCCTTAATTTATTAGCTTTAGTAAAGTTAAATGCTAAATGAACCTTATGACAGGTGTTGGGAAAAGTGACCAAAGACGAACAATGAACAAAACTTGTCCAGGAATCGTTGTGACCTGACACAAAATCTTAAAAAGTATTAATGAGCATCAAACCACTAGAATGCATGATATTTCAGAAACATGACATTAATTTCCAAGGTTTTAGGGTTCAGACAACTCATTCTACATTCATTATTATGACTGCTGATATAACTTTTAACTTCAGTCAGTTAACTTGTTTGTTAGCAAGTTGAAGGCTACACAGCTAACAGAAATAAACATGATGCATTATGATTCACAAAGAACTTAAAAAAAGCACTCTGCAAAGTTTGTATAGCTAACCCAGCAGAGGGCGAATGTGTTCCAAATAAAATTCTGAGCAAGGCTCTTCGGAGAGGTGAGTTGAAGTTGGTGGGGGCATGTTAAAAGACTTTAAAGATCTGTGGAAGTCAAATCTTTATTCTCCTATTATTATTTTTTTCTTCCTTGTTGCAACTTGTACGCTTTGTAACAAAATTTAGTTATTCTGACTCAGTCCACAATAGCAGAACATTACAGAGGAATACAAAAAGGGAGAAACAAGTGCAGAATATATAATAACACCACCAGATAACAAATGAACATGGCACTCACCAGACAGGACAGCAAAACAACTGTGACTGTGGTAAACTTACAGAACCCACTGGAATCTTTTTATTGGATTGTTTTCATGAGGCTCTTTGGTACCCCATGGATTAATGACCATACAGCGATGTAATCAACGAGGCTGTGAACAACCTGCAGACTGCCCACCCGGACGGGGCCATCATTATTACTGGCGACTTTAACCACGCAAACCTTAATGTCCTGCCGAGATTCTACCAGCATATGAAGTTTGCAACCAGGGGTGAGAACTGCTTAGATCATCTTTACACCACTGTCAAGGACACATACTGAGCTGAGCCCCACCCCCACATCGGGAGCTCTGACTATATCTCAGTGAAACTAGTCCTAGCATACAGCTCCCTGCTCAAACGCAATACACCAAGGGGGCCATCTCAGCACTTCAGGACTGTTTCGAGTGCACAGACCGGTCAGTGTCCAGAGAGGCTGCTACTTACAGGGGCCACACTGGCGTGAAGGAGTACACAGCAGCGGTAACAGGCTGCATCAGCAAATGCACTGAGGATGTTACTTTCTCCAAGAGGGTGACTACAAGAGCCAACCCGAAACCCTTGATGTCTGCTGAGGTCCAGAGGGAGCTGAAAGCTCAGGATGCTGCCTTCAGATCTGGAGACAAGGCTGTCCTCAGAACAGCATGCACGAACCTGGCCAAGGCAGTCAAGAAGGCAAAGTATACATATGTCCAAAAAATCCAAAGGTACTTTCAGAACACTGGTGACACTCAGAGCATGTAAAGGGGCATTCAAGCCACCACAGACTACAAACCACATCAGTCTCATCAGTAACAATGACATCTCAACCTACACAGAGGAGGTGACAAGACTGGCTGCCTGGTGTAAGGACCATAATCTCTCTCTCAGTGTTGACAAGACAAAAGAGATGATAATTGACTTCAGGAATTCCAGCCCTGCTCACCCACCTGCAAACTGCCCACCCAAATGGGGCCATTATCAATGCTGGTGACTTTAACCACACAAACCTTAAGTCTGTCCTGCCAAGATTCTACCAGCATGTGAAGTTTGCAAACAGGGGTGAGAACTTTAGATAATGAGAATGAGCCTACCCACCAATCCTTACCACATTCTATAGGAGTACCAGTGAAAGTGTCCTCTCCAGTTGCATCACTGTCTGGTACAGGAACTGCACTGTTTCGGACTGTAATACACTGCAGCGGATAGCAGCTGAGGTGGTTATCAGTGAGCCCCCCCCCCACAAAGGACATTGTCCAAACCTGTTTCTTTAACAGAACCAGTAACAGTGTGAAGGACTGTTTTCACCCACTACATAAACTCTTCTCCCTTCTACCGTCTGGCAAATGGTATCGAAGCTTCCATTCTGGATCTGCATGGCTGTGCAACAGCTTCATACCATGGGTCATTAGGGCCCTAAATGCTCACAAACACATAAATGCATATAAATGTCTAGCTCCTTGGTGACAAGCACATTTCAGTGAACTACCTGACTTTATGCTATTTATACTGTTGAAAATGTCTATACTTTGTTTTTATACTGTTCTACACTCATACTGCCCTCTGGACTCTCAATTAGCACCTGCACTTTACTGTAACCCTGTTTACTGCCAGTACAGGCAGCCTAACAATCAGTCACTGTTATAATGCTACACTTACTCATTGTGGTTTTTCTATGCTGCTAACTGTCCTCTGCAATAAGAATATGATTCCAGTTCAACATATACACATGTGCAATAATATGTATATATAGTGCAATATTTTCATTCTAGTAAAGTAAGTTTCACATCACGTATATTTATTGTAGTTTTCTGTTGTCCCTGGAACTCTGTTCAATGGTGCTAACTGCCGCCTGTGCAGTAATCATATCTATAGTGCAATACTCATCACCCCAGAAGGTTTACATAATGTCCACACTTGCTGTCTATTTATTGTCTGTCTATTGTACTCTGTCTGTTGTAACCTCTGTTGAATGTTGTATGTTGCTGTATGTTGCACCGTGGTCCATGGATAAATGTTTTCTCATCTCACTATGTACGTGTACACAGCTTCTGATGACAATAAAGTGACCCTGAACCTCGAACCATTGCTAGATTCAATTCATATATGCTGACCATTTAAATGTATTCTGCTCTAAAACAAACTGGATGATTTATACCCAAAGCAACAAAAAATATTCCACATTCATTTACATTTACATTTATGGAATTTAGCTGGCGCTCTTATCCAGAGCGACGTACAACAATGCTTAAGTAGTCTACATCTGTTTCTTAAACCTGTTAAGCTTAACTTAAGTCCACATCCATTGTTCAACCAAGTTACTTACTAAATCTAGACTCCCGACAAACGACACCTAAACAATATCTGTCAAAGAAAGTTTTTTTTAAATTTAAAATATTAGTAGGAGAAAGCGAAATAAAACATGGTTAGTCGTCAAGGTGCTCTTTGAAGACGTGGGTCTTCAGGCTACGCTTGAAGACAGCGAGGGACTCCGCGGATCTAATAGGAAGAGGGAGTTCGTTCCACCACTGGGGGGCCAAGACTGAGAAGAGTCTCGACGCGTGTCTCCCTCTTCTTTTGAGCAGCGGAGGCTCAAGACGACCCGTGCTTGAAGACCTGCGAGGACGAGAAGTGATGGGTTGTTTGATTAATGCTGTTATGTATGGGGGTGCAAGTCCATTCTTGGCCTTGAAAGCAAGTGTTAAGGACTTAACGCGAGCTGCCACTGGAAGCCAGTGAAGGTTCCTTAATAAAGGTGTGGTGTGAGTGAACTTAGGAACGTTGAAGACTAATTTTGCTGTTGCATTCTGAATCAGCTGAAGTGGTTTTGTTACCCTCAGTGGAAGTCCAGCCAGTAGAGAGTTACAGTAGTCCAGTTTGGAGATGACCAGAGACTGGACAAGAATTTGTGTAGCTTTCGTGGTGAGAAAGGGTGGGATTCTTCTGTTGTAGAGAAGGTGTTCAACCTGCGGCGAGAAAGACCGATCTTCTAGCAAAACACCAAGATTCTTACCTTCTTAGAGGGGACAATGACAGAGTTCCCAGCAAAAACAATGAGATTGTGGCTTGGTGAAGGACTCCCTTTGATGAAGAGGAGCTCAGTCTTGCTGGGGTTCAGCTTGAAGTTTTGGGCCGTCATCCAAGAGGAGATGTCGGCCAGACAGTTAGAGATGCGGGCTGAGGCCTGGTTGTCGCTGTTACCAGACCATTTTCTAAACAGTATGTGGAAAGAGCAGAGTGGGTAAAATTTCTTCATGAGGTTCAGAGTAGAGCCCTGTGCAGGACTATTTTTTTAATCCCACTCCCGCCCGCTCCCATTACCGCCCGCTCCCGCTTAATTTCTGCCCATTACCGCCTGCGCCCGCAGAATTTCTGACCATTACTGACCATTTCTGATAATTCCAGCACGCTCCCGGAAAATACATTTATGAAGTAAAAAAATGTATGAAAATATATTTATAAAATAAAAAAAACTATCCATGTTCTGTTATTGTAAGTTAGAGGTGCCCACTGGCTTTCACAGAGAATGTGAAACACAAAGAGAGCCACAAAAAGCACCCTTGAGACCAGCTTGAAGAAACTAATTCGTGTAGTGGATAGTGCTGGATATGAATGTTTTGTGGTAATCTTCCCTCCATATATCTGCTGTAATAGCACATACATATTTTTCAATTATATGTTTATCTCCGCTGACACGGATGCCTGCGCCTTAGCATGCCTTGATACAGTTGTTGGATGAGGCAGAATGTCTAACATTAAACTTGCCATATTTAGTGGTGATGTTAACACCATGTTGAAGTACACCAGTAAAGCCGTCCCCGGCAACAAAATCATAAAGCCGAATTTACAGCACAGTTCGGCACATTTGTTAGTACTCTCTTATTTGACATGTGGGGGGAGAATTGTTTTTTCTGCCAATTTCAGCTTCGTTACTGGGGAGTCCAGTAACGGGGCAGGTGTGTCTCCTCAATCCTGAAGTGCCAGATTTGTGCCCGTTGTAGACTAGGGCTTTGTCACACTTAACCGATTTCTCAATCTTTTGTTTTATATTCTTGTTAATTTTATCGACAACTTCAACTGTATCCTCCATTCTGCTAACTATTTTAACTGCATCCTCCATTCTGTAACTATTTTAGGATCTCAGACCTCCAGTTTATGTATGAGGTATGTTCAGTAACGTTTAAACTATTTAAGGGAGAATTCAAACCAGGTTTTTTTTTCTTTTTTATGAAAGCAGATTAACATGTTTAGTCAAAATCTGAAATGATTATTTTAATACATTTCTTGAATTGTTTGGTCAATTGTTAGGTCTTTGTTCCCTCGTAAGCCATGTTTATATGACCATATGGCAGCCCTGCATAACAGTATTTAGTCCAGTAACTGTACACTGGCAAGGTGGCGCAACAGAGGTTTTTTATAATAAAACTTAATTATGGAAGAGTTAGAAAAGCCATCCTCCTATGTGCAGAATGTTTAAATGAATTTTTAAATCGAATCTGTTGTGTGATCCCTCTCCTACTCTCGAAGTTCTAAATGACCAGACTGTGTGGAAATGAGACCCTGATAGAAGGAGACTCTGTAAACCTGACGTGGGCTGTGAATTGCACTCACAGCTCTCCACAGTTTGTCTAGTTGAAGAACAGGTAGCTCTTACCCATTTCAGGCTCCGTTCTTCACCTCCCTAATGTGACTGTGGGTCACTCTGGAAGCTATTTTGAGGAACAAGGCCTTCATCTCTGAATCAATCAGCCTTAAGGATTGTTTTGATTAAATCCTTACTCCAATCACCAGGAACCCCCAGAGAGCCTACATTTATGCTTCAAACCCACCGACATCTTACAGGGACAGAAAAAAAAAATCAGGGGCTGATCATTAGTTTAAGAACCACTATGCTATATCATGGGTTCCTAACTCCGGTCCTGGCCCCTTTCAGACCCATGAAAGCTTTATTAATGGTCTCATCAGTTGGATCTGAGCAATAACCCGCTCCTAGAGATCTACTGTCCTGCCATGTTTAGCGCCTACCTGTATCTAACATGCCACCCCTCCCCCTTATTTAACTCTCCAGCCAATCAGGGACTTCTGAAGTTTACACTTTTCCGTCACACACACACTACCTTTTGGTTTCTATCCCCCAATTTGTTGTTGATAATCCTAGCTCCTGCTTTGTCCAGTTCATCATTCAGTGTTTTGTCATCACTAGTGCCCCTGCTGGTCTATGAGGTTCAGCGCAGCTGACTGACAAGCCCCCTGGTTCAGAGCAGCTGGCTCCTGAGTAACCTGATTCACTGTCACACACGCAGGAGACACTGGAACCAGATTACAGCGTTTATTTTACCTGCAATGACTTTAATGTTGGGGCTGATCAGAATATATCACATATATGCTGATTTGTGTTGAGCAGCCGAAACATCACATTACATTCATTTGGCAGACATTTTTATCCAAAGTGTGAGATCCAGAGTGTGAGAGTCAGAAGAGAGTCCTAAGTGCTAAAATCTTTATGTAGGGAGTAGTGCAAGAAGATAGATCATCAGGAGAGCAGGTGTTCTCTGAACACGCTCGCAAATCGGTGCTGCCTTTAAATAATGACTCAAGGTAAAAATAGCCCAGCGAAAAGCATCTTCAGCAAGTGTAAAAATTATCAAGTCAAAAAAACTAAAAGCAATCTTAAAAGGGAATTCCCTTGACCTTTCACAATTTCCTATTATTCAGAGTGGGTTGGCAAGTTTCAGTGTGTTAATGATCAGCAATAAATACTGTTAAATAAACAGATGCTATTTGCAGTTAGTGTGATTGCAGAAGAAACCACACTATTGTTCTTCAGTTTTATTTTTATTATTCTTTTTAATAGCCAAAAAATGCACTTTTTCTCAAATGAGCCCATGTGGAATTTTGGAATTGTTCCACAGCCAAAACATTAGTTTATATCTTATTTTTTGTTCGATTGATCAGGAGCCGAGTGTTGATAATTTCATTAAATGTTGGCCACTGTGACATGACCTCACTCTGCAAGCTGCAGGCTAAGTGAGAAAATGCTGTAGCACAGCATTCAACTATTCAACCAAGTTACTGCACGCTAGGTACACCTAAACAATTTGAGAAATAAACAAGCAGAAACGAGAGGCATAGTTAGTCACCAAGGTGCTCCTTGAAGAGGTGGGTCTTCAGACAACGCTTGAAGACAGCAAGGACTCCGCAGATCTGATCAGAAGAGGGAGTTCGTCAAGAGTATTGATGCATGCCTTCCTCTTATTTTGAGCAGCAGTGGCTCAAGATAAGCCATGCTTGAAGCCTTGCGAGGATGAGAAGTGACACGTTGTTTGATCAGTGCTGATATGTATGAGGGTGCAAGTCCATTCTTGGCCTTGAAAGCAAGTGTTAAGGACTTGAACTTAATGTGAGCGGCCACAGGGGGCCAGTGAAGGGTCCTTAGTCAAGGTATGGTGTGAGTGAACTTAGGAACATTGAAGACTAACCTCGCAGTTGCATTCTGAATCAGCAGAAGTGGTTTTGTTACCTTCAGTGGAAGTCCAGTCAGTAGAGAGTTGCAGTAGTCTAATTTGGAGATGACCAGAGACTGAATGAGTATCTGCGTAGCTTTTGTGGTGAGAACGGGTCGGATTCTTCAGATGTTGTAGAGAAGGTATCTCCATGTTCTGGAGATCTGATTTCATGAAGAGGAGCTCGGTCTTGCTGGGTTCAGCTTGAGGTGGTGGGCTGCCATCCAAGAGATGATGTCGGCCAGACAGTCTGAGATGCAGGTTGAGGCCTGGTTTTCACTGGAAGGGAAAGAGAGAATAAGTTGCATATCATCAACATAAAAGTGGTAGGAAAAACCATGTGAGGTTATTACATCCTCAAAAGAACCAGTATATAGAGAAAAGAGAAGCGGTCCAAGGACCGAGCCCTGTGGAACACCAGTGGATTATCTTCGTGGAGCAGACTGGGTGCCTTGCCATGGTACAAGGCACCGAGTCATCAAGGTAGGAAGCAAAATCATTGCCAGGCTGTGCCAGAGATCCCAACGTTGGAGAGAGTGGCGAGAAGGATCTGATGATTGACTGTCAAAGGCAGCAGAGAGGTCAAGGAGGATCAGAGCAGAAGACAGGTTGACTGATCTAGCTGCATGAAGTTCTTCGGAGATGGCAAGTAGAGCAGTTTCAGTGCAGTGGACTGGTGAGGGTTTTGAGAAAGAAACAAGTTGATTTGGTTATAAACGGCACGTTCCAAGACTTTGGAAAGGAAAGAGAAGAGATACCTGTCTGTAGTTGTTGACATCTGAGGAGTCCAGCGAGGGTTTCTTCAAAATCGGTGTGACCACTGCAGACTTGAAAGCAGATGGAACATGACCAGTCATCAAGAAGCCGTTGATAATGTAGGTGATGTGCGAGATGAGATCTGATGATATCATCTGGAGTGTGCCTGATGGGAGAGGGTCGAGCGGAAATGTGGTAGGTTTGCTGGACATCAGGAGTAGTGACACTTCCTCAGGAGAGAGCGGTGAGAAGGTGTGAAACTGGGCAGCATGGCCTGGTCTCTGCGGGGCAGGCAGCATGGTGGTTGGAGGAAAGGGAGGACAGAGATAAAGAGGATAGATTTCTGTGAACAGACGTACGTGCTGCACGCAGATGAAGAGATGAGGTCTGAAGAGGGAATTTGAAAGATAGATGATGGTCAGACATGTAGAGGAGTAGACAATATGTTGAAAATGGGAAGCAATCTGGTGGATACTAAGTCGAGAGTGTTCTCTGACTCACAAAGCAGGTGAGACGCGCCGAGTGACAGGCCGAAGGAAGACAGGAGCATCACGAGTCTGCAGGTCTGCATCTTGTCTCTTGGGAGATTAAAGTCCCCAAGGAGGACGAGTGGTAGGTCATCATCTGGAAATGAACTCAGAAGGATGTCCAGTTCATTAATGAAGTTACCTAGAGGACCAGGTGGGTGATAAAATACAATGATATAGAGTTTAGTCGGGTGTGTTGCAGGAACAGTGGAATTCAAAGCATGAGATGTTGAGTAGAGAAAGACTGAGAGGCATTAAACACCTTCTACTCAAGAGAAGCAAACTTGTACCCCCTCCTCCGCCTGTAGTGCGAGGAGTGTGGGAGAAGGAGAGGACAGAGGGCTGTTGGAGTAGCTGTGTCCTCCAGTGTGATTCAGGTCTCAGTGAGGGCCAGAAAGTGAAATGAATGGAGGGACGCCAGTACAAAGATGAAGTCGGCCTTCCTGATGCAGGATTGGCAGTTCCACAGACCACTGTGAACCACTGTAGAAGGCTGTGGAGAAAGAACTAGCTGGGAGGGGTTACTGGGATTTCAGCGACAGGGATTGTATCTTCTTGGGCCAGAAGATATATGAACAGGTATAGGTGTGATGCACGTTATTTGTAATAAATAAAATAGAGAGGAAAGGAAAAAAGGATACTTAGCCAAGTGTAGTTGGAAGAAAGAGGAATTTCTTCTTGAAGGTGCAAACAGTTCCGTCTGTAGCAGACTGTTACTCCTTTTAAAGTTCAGGGGGCATGGAAGCCACTCCCACCACTTGACACCTAATTGCCTCAGGCCTCCGTGACACCAGGTGAGTGTTGTTTTTTTGCCTAGTTTCAGTGAAATTAACATCTTAACAGTATAAGCACACAACAGAGTAGTTGTCTAGAACAACACAGTCTAAGTGCACAAGACAGCAGTTCAGTTAAACAACAGACAGAATAAACAATAAGCAGAAACTATAATAACTGTCATTTTGGTTATTAATAAGAAAATTATACATTTTCTTTAGTAAGGTGGTTTAAAATGAGTCATTTTAGTCACTTGATGTGAGCTTTTAAAGTGGGCTGTTTTAACCCCTTGCCTGGTCAACTGGTTAACGTACTGCACTGAGAGAATCAGAGTCACAGGCTCAAACCCTGCTGTGGACAGACACCTTTTTTTTTTACCCAAACTTTCTTTTGTTAAAAAAAATCAACCTCCTTTTCAGGCATGCACAGAATGTGTCACTGTTGTTGCAGTTTATAAAACTGCAACATGTCTGCACCCTGATACTGCAGTTAGTTTTCCAGCAAGCTGCTCGAGCTGGGCTCGCTGTCTCTCTCTGTGGTCACGAACACCCCATCCCCCCTTTTCAGCATGCACATGTCAGCTATAACTGAAAGACATGTCTCTGTTTGTTGTTGTTTCTAGTTTAAGATGGTGCCGGTTTGTGGTGACGTGTTGAATGCCGCTCTTTGCAGAATTGTTTGTTTTGTGTATATCGTTTTGTTTTTGCTGTCTATTTTGCAGCCAGTGTATAGTTTAATCCAGTATGATAGACAAACACTCCTAACAATCAGCGAAACTATCAGACAAGATGCAAAAACTGGTGTTTTACACCCTGAGGTGCTACTCACTACTCACCCGCAACCACATTGGCCGTCACGACTCAGCTGGGGGCACCCGGAGGATACGTGAGCGGAGACAGGGCCAAAGGGCTGGTGTGCAAGTCAGAGTGAAATGCCGTGGACTATGACCACCGATGCCCAGCATTTTCCTAGCAAACGTCCAGTCTCTGGACAACAATTTGGACGATCTCAGAGGAAGACTTCAATTCCAAAGAGAGCTGAGGAACTGCTGTGTCTTCTGTTTCACAGAGACGTGACTGACCGTGAGCATTCTGGACCACGCAGTCCAGCTGGTGGGGGAGGAGGCTCAAAATCCACCGTGCTGATCTTACAGAGACATCAGGGAAGAAACGAGGAGGTGATGTGTGCTTTCTTGTCAACAACTCGTGGTGCATGAACATAGAAATAATTTCACGGAACTGCACTCTGAATCTGCTCATCAAGGTAGAACCATGCTGGCCATTCTACCTGCCCAGAGAGTTCAGCGCGGTGTTTCTGACGGCGGTTTACACTCCACAGCGCGCTCTGAGTGAACTCTACCAACTAATCACCAGACACAAGAATGCGCATCCGGATGGATTGTTCATTGTCTCTGGGGGGCTTTAACTGGGCGGATTTTAGGAGTGTGTAACCAAAGTACCACCAGCCTGTCTCTTGCCCCACTCTGGGAGCTAACACGCTCGACTACACAGAACATCGGCACCTGGACACCTCAGATCACAGCGCGTTTCTACTGCTGCCTGCTTACAAGCAGAGCAGCAGCGGTAGAAACATTTACTGTCCTGTGATGTCACGCTTTGCTGCCAGTGGCAGCTCTGGATATGACGTTTACCTGCCACTGGAATATGCCTCTCGACCACTGGCAGGACAGGAAGTTGCCGTTATCTGCCACTGGCATATGCCGATTGAAAGTGGAATATGCCACTGGAATACGCCATTTTTTAGAATACAGAACTATTTTGCCTACATATGACGATAATCATAATATAACACTGGCTTATGGCGATTTAAAGTGGAACATGCAATCAAAATGCAATGATGTCATAATACCGAACTATTTTGACTACAAGTGCCTATATAATGAGAATATGCCACTGGCATATGCCGATTGTAGGTGGAATATGCCAGTGGCATATGACACCTTAGAGTGGAATATGCCACTGGAATACAACAATTTTATAACACAAAGCTATTTTGGCCACATTTGACAATATAATAAGAATATGCCACTGGAATATGTCGACTATCTCAAGGGAACACAATGATTTTATAATACAGACCTATTTACTAATAATATGCCACTGGAATACGACGATATGATAATACAGAGCTATTTTGGCTGCATATGACGATATAAGAAGACTATGCCAGTGGTATATGCCAACTTTAAGTGGAATATGCCAGTGGAATACAATGATTTTACAATACTGAACTATTTTGTCTGCATATGGCTATATCATGAAAATATGCCACTGGCATATGCCGACTGTAGGTGGAATATGCCAGTGGCGTATGACGCCTTTGAGTGGAATATGCCACTGGAATATGATGATTTCTCAATACATAACGGTCATGGTTAAATATGACGACATTAGGAGAACATGCCACTGGCATATGTCGATACAAACTGGAATATGCTATTGGCATATGGCGATTTAAAGTGGAATGTGCCACTGTAATGCAACGATTTTATAATGAGGAACAATTCTGCCTACATATGAAGGTATAATGAAAATATGCCATGGAATACGCCGCCCTCTGTTGCAAAAAGAAGTACTTATATGTCAATTCCTGATCCCCTACCATTATATATTCATATGTAGCCAATACCACTCTGCATTATAAAATCATCATATTCCAGTGGCATATTTCACTTTAAATCGACATGTAAGTGGCATATTCTACTTTAAAATCGGCATATGCCAGTGGCATATTCTCATATTTAATCAAAATAGGTCCGTATTATAACATCATCGCATATCCACTTTGAATCGGCAAATGCCAGTGACATATTCTGATAAATTGTCATATGTAGTAAATAGTTCCGTATTACAAAATCGTCGTATTACACTTTCGATCGGCATATGCCACTGGCAGATAACAGCAACTTCCGGTACTGCCAGCAGCAGGTAAAACGTACTTTCCGGTACGACGACAAAGCGTAACATCACAGGACAGTAAATGTTTCTATTCCTTCTCTTTATTTACTGTCTCCAAAAAGAACAGTAGACTGGCGAGAATCACTCAAACAGAGCGGCCATGTAAAACTCCAAACACTCCCTAAAAGACTACATCTTCCAGCCTCCCTAGAGGCTCAATTACCCAGAATGCAAAGTTTCTTGAGGAAACAGGCTCATCCTGTAACACTTTAGGAATCGATAATGGAATCGGATCGGTAAGAAGAATCGATAATTGAATTGACATTAATAATTTCTTATCGATTCCCATCCCTAGTCCCAATACCTTTGCCCATATTGTGTATTTCAAATGATAATACGTCCACTGCTCATCAAGTGTATTTGTGAGAAGTGATTTACGTTATACTCAGGTTCATTTTAATCCTTACTATTTTGTTTCAAGTTTAATTTCTTTTTGTTACATGGGTGACAGCATCTGTACTGACTTGTGATTGGTCACTCCTCAGGAAATTAGATATTTTGTTCATTCACTTTAGTGCCCATAAAAGAGGAGAGCAGCTCTTAAGTTCAAATGCTCATAGAATGACTAGTCTAATCAACTCTGATGTGAATGGATGGGTTTAAGAGCAACAACAGCTCAGCCATGAAGCAGATGCCATACTGAGGGTATACAAATATACAAATGTCTGGTCATTTTTATTTCATTTAAAGGTCAAGATTTAGTAGCAATTTTTAATATTTTAAATGCAAAACGGGTGTTGAGTCTTCATAGCTTTATATGTATATTACAGATAAAAATGTGTTTCTGTGGTCAAGCTTCTGCTGCACACAAGATCACTATGCTGTGTCTGGAGTCATGTAGAGAACACTGCTACTGAACACTGCAGCAATGAAAATGTGTTATCTGGAGTGATCAATGAAGCTTCACCATCTGTCAGTGGGATGGATGTATCTGGTGGGTACTTAAAAGAACAATACCTAGTATAATGCACAGTGCCAACAATAAATGTTTGGTAGAGGAGGGATAATAGTCTGTTGTGTTTTTCACGGCTTCATGTAGGCCCTCTGTTTCCAGTGAAAGTATAAAGACATTTTAGACAATAATATGCTTCTCAACAGCCCTTGTCTCAACAGTTTGGGGATGGCCCTCTCCTGTTCCAGCCTGACAATGCCCTTGTTCACAAAGCGAGGTCCACATAGACATGGTTTGATAATGCTGTTGTGGAGAAACTCCAGCGGCCTGCACAGAGCCCTGACCTCAAAACGACTGAGCACCTTTGGGATGAGCTGGAACACTGACAGCGAGCCAGGCCTTCACGATCAACATCGGTGCCTGTGCTCACAAATGCTCTTTTGACCGAAAGGGCACGAATTCCCACCGACACATACCAAAATCCTTTCCAGAAGAGTGGAGGCTGTTATAGCCACAAAGAGGGTGGTGGTGGGGTTTCATATTAATGCCAATGTCTAATGAATTTATATACACGTGATAATCAGGTGTTCACATACTTTTGGCCATATAGTGTATATATATTTTCTAGATTATACTGTAATGTTTTTATTGTACACACCTACTTTACACTATTTGTACATTATATTGTGAGGAAATGATTTGAACAGTTCCTGTAAGAAACACCTGATTAGTAGTCTATTAATGTAATGTTTCAATAGCTCTATGCATGTTGTATGACTTTGTGCATCCTGATAATCTGATATGAAATAGTAAAATACAGTTTAGCACTACAGTAGAAAATGATGGAAGGTGTGGATGAGAGGGCAGGACTGGGTCTGGTGTCATGACTGTCCACAGGATCAAACCACTGCCAGGTTTATATTCTACATTTTCATGGTATATAAGTTAGGATTCAAATGCACAACAGCACAACGTTTATTTGCATTGCCCCACATCTGCTCCAACAACTAGAGTATGTCTGTAGTAACAACACTCCTTATAGCTTTATTATGAATGTGAAGGCTAAACTGCTCTAAGCTGTATGGGTGGTTATAGATGTGACATTACAAACTTGATACAATAAAAACGTACTGCATAACAATGTTTTCATTGTATAACTCTGATAATAAAAAAAAACAAGGAAATGTTTTTTTGAAAATAATGAGTCATTCTCCCCTTTAAAGCTCTGTAATCTCATAATGTGTGATCTATGCTAAGGTCTTCTGAACATCCAATATCCTGGAGCACTCCCAAGAGATTTTAAGTCTCAAGGCACAGATAACAGAAACCAGGAGGGCAGGTTATGTGAAAATGTATTCATTAATAATCAATTAATAAATTTAGTACCATCCATATAAAGTTGTCTAATGTTGCTGTGGCATATGTTACCTGTATCTGCAATATATTTGCTTCTTCATGCTTTTCAGTATGCATGGCACACAAAGAACAACGCAAGCTTTAAAACTGTTTTACTACCTGAGCTTGTAACACTTAAACTTGAGCGAGGAAAAAATGTGGAGGGGGAGAGAGTGTTTGAGTGAAGCCACCCTGAGGGCAGGCTGTTTAAACGCTGAGGTTTGAAATGTAGGGTTTTGCTTCTCTGCCAGTTCTCCTCCGCTCACTCCTTTAATCAGATTGCCTTTCCTGACACCCACTTGTGTTTGTTTCCCTGCAATTTCATTTTCTGCTCTCAATTGAGCATTAACCTTTCTTTGCAAAGAGCTCTGGTTAAGCAAATGGCGGCATTCTGGAGCCACGAGAGGTCTCGAATACGACAGGTGATCTGGAAAGACTCCCTCCAGGGTCACCTGACCTGCTTTACACTCCACGCTGCCCTGCAACAGGCAACTTATACAAGAGTGAGATACTCAGGTTGCATTTGCAGATGTTTTCTGGTTTTAATAACTTAAAATGTCACATGTGGACCGAAAGACCATAAACCAGGTTCCTCATATACAGTATTTATTCAGTTTAGGATGAAATTGAAATGCCAATTGAAAATCCTTCGAAATCATGGATTAGGCTTAATCTGGGTATGAGATCCAGTATTAAAGATCACAAACTCATTTACAGTGGTAGCAGGGGAGACAGGGTGGATGGTAAACCCCTCAGTTTCACCAATCAGGGATGCTCTCATGGCACTATACACCCACCACCTTCCTAAATTGACAGGAGAAGTCTGAGAACCTTTGTGTTTATGCAACAAAATATAATTTTAAGATAGTACAATTCCACATCTAGTTTCAAACACACGGTAAAAAAAAATCCAGCAATGTTATGACAGAACAATAAGCCCACTCACATTTCATACATGAGCCCACTCAAGATATTCTTTAACTGTCAACAAAAAGTTGACTTTGGCCTACGTTATGCAAAGCTTGGGTGTCATTTTGGTAGGTTTACTCTCAGGGTTTTCCTATTAGGTTACCAAACTCTATCATGTGTTACAATTTTCCATAGTTGGGCAGGTTGTACCAGCATAAATCTGCATATCAACCATATTTACTGATGAAACTCATGTCATGAGGCACGCCTCACATTGCACTGTATTGTGAAAATATATCCACATATATATGTATGAATACGTATAGACTCGTTTATAATCAGTGGCGGAGTTAAGTACTAACCTTGGTTGTTCCAGGGGACTGTGCTGACAGTAGGAAAAACATTCTGAAACCAAATTTAGGATGTTTTATATCGTGGGATAGGTTAATAAATCAATAAATATATCTATTTTGCATTTTATGAGGCATTAGGAGGTTGCCTACATTCACCACGGGGAAAGTCCACACATTCATCACATGATGAAATGTAACAGATGCAATAAAGTATAAAAACAACGTGTTCTGTTACGAACATTTGGCATCTCCTGGTCATCCACAGCCTGTACTGCTGTAATAGAATATCAAGCAGCAAACTATTCAGCTATTGAGCAGTAGAAGCACAGCATCCAGGTGCTGTTTGTCTATTTTATGTAGTTTTGGACACAGCCTTACTGTAGAACTATTTTGGCACATCTGCACGGATGCAAGTGACTATAACTTTACATAAAGCCGTATGGATGTGAAGAAAAGATGCACATATTGGGCTTATTTACATCCAAGCTCTAAGTTTAATGTCATCTGGTTGGGTGTTTCTCTCTCTGGACAGACGGACAGCATGGCGTTGTTGGCAGAGCTGAACACAACGTTTGGCGGGCGTTCATTTACAACAGCTGGTCAACAGAAACCCCCAGCAGCCTGGCTGAGTCCCTTTCAGTTTAACATCCATTACAATTCCAACTGGAGTCGGTCAAAAAAAAAAAAAAAAAGGAAAAGGAAGAAAAACACTCACCAAATATAATTATTCCAAAACAGTTTTTTTTTTCTCCATAATGTATGGAGAGGAAAATGATACTTTCCTCGACAGTAAACAAGACACGCAACATGAATGCAAATATAAGAAAACTCATTTCATGTCTTACATGAAACTTTTCTACGCTGCACATGTCGGAATGAATTTCATCAGGAATATAATCCAGCTATCTGAGTGTGGTACACGTGAACTTACACAGTGGACAGAACCAAACTTCAGCTGCAGGTTTTGGATGGAGTGTGTTCGCACATACAAATGCCCAGACACACATACATACACACATTCATGACTATGAAGCATCATACAGATGTGAAAACAAAGGCCTTCCAAAACATTCATTGTGGACACTTGATTAAAACCACAGATGAGGAATCTGGAGCAGAACTAAGAACAAAACTAGGATTTGTTTGAGACTGATATGACTGATCCCTTTCATTTGTGTAAAATGGCCTTTGTATGTATTACTAATTTGCACTTGCCTTGTTTAAATAAGACAGGAAATGTCTTTAGGGTTAGCCACTGATGGGACTAAAGCACCAACAGATGAAAAGAGATGTTTCTTTGTTTTACTGTCCAAGAGTTCACACATTCGAACATGTGTGCATTCACACACACTTATGCATTCTCTTTGTGCTTTAGTGTGTCGTCTTCTTGGGTGACTTTCCAAACTTAGCATCCAGCCCCAGACCTGAAAGACAGAGAAAAACGATAACACCATTTTTCAATTTCTGCCTGCCTGTAAACACATTGAATTAAAGCGAATGTTCAAAAATCCAATTTACACAAGATCCTTCTCACCCCAAATGACATGAAATGCTTGGTCTCATGATGTTTGCTACTTTAGTTTTGCACTGGAGCCACAAGGCTAAAAGAAGCTTATAGCCACCAGGTGGGCATGGTGCAAGGAACTAAAGTTTTTGTAGCTGTGGGAAGTGGCCATGGCAAAAAGTGCACTATCGGCAAAAGGCTAGTTCATAAGGTAATTATTTTAGGGTTGCTCGGGTTTGAATCCCAGGGCTGAGAGTGGGACCACCACCCTTGAGCAAGACACCGTCCCCACACTGCTCCCCAGGCGCTGTGTCGCTGGCTGCCCACTGCTTCACTTGCTGAATGGGTACGAAGAAGAATTTCACACTCTTCACACTGTGTGCTGTGCTCTGCTGTGGTGTGTTCATGCAGGACTATAAGGACCACTTAATAATAATAATAATAATAATATTAATATTATTATTATACAGGCCCCAACTTTTTGCTCTTATTTCCAAATAAGAACTTGAACACTCATTCTCAAAATCGCCATTAAAATTGTAAATTTACATTTTATAATAACATCATTTACAACATAATGTAACTAGTCTTGTGTACCAGACCCCCTGCTGGAGGGTTTGTGTTTTGCTGCTTAGCATGTTCAAAAAACAGCAACTGGTAAAATCCGGACACCAGCCAGCTGTTTTCGATGCCCCTGTATACTCAAACAAACAAACAAATACTCTATCATTCAATCTCTATCTGGCCCAGCCCTACTTGTTTCATTAACCTAGTAGCACCAGAACAAACCACTGCTTTAAGTGCTGATCCGGAATCAGCACCCTCATCATTTTCACTCACATTTTTAGTATCAGACAGGCAAAAACTGATTAGTTTTAGAAAAAGACAACCTTTTATAAAGCTACTGCACACTATGAAATACAGCGCAGCGCATACACCTCCACGTATCAGGATTAGGAAAAAACCCAAGCCCTTAAACTTGGAGCTTGACAAGAGTGAGAGTGAACAGAAGAGCACAAGAGAGACCGAGACAGCTCATTACTGAGGAAGAAACAGAGGCACAAATAGGGCCTAATTTAAAAAGTCACAGAAAGATACAGTAAAGGTAGGAACCCTGAACTGCCCAAAGAAACGTTTCATGCTCTTCGTTAGAAATATACCTCATAAACAGAATGAAAAAGCAAAAAAAAAAAAACAACAAAGAAATACACTCACCCAAGAAGACGAGGATGGTTCCAAACCACTGCAGGGGGCTGATGACGTTTCCGAAGAGCAACACCGAGCCCAGAATGGTGAAGAACTTCCGCGTTGTTGTGACGATAGAGCACGTCAATGGTCCGAAATACACGACCGTCATAAAGATGAACGTCTGACAAGGGATGAGGAAGAAGGAATGTATGATTAGTACATTAGTACAGAATTAATGACAACTGCAGATATAAACCTCACACATATGTATAATGTGTTCACAGAGTTCATGCATGTATGAGGCCAGAAGTGGCAGATCCCAAAGAGAGAGAGGGAGAGAAAGAGACAGACAGAAAAACTGAGTAAGAGAAAGCATGCAAGAGAGACACAGTGAGACAGACAGAGAGAGAGACAGACTGAGAAAGAGATAGACATAGAGAGACAAACTGAGAAAAGCAGACAGAGAAAATACGAGACACAGAGAAACAGAGAGAAAGAGAAAGAGAGAGAAAAACAGAAACAGATAGAGAGACAAACCGAGAGAGAACACAACAGAGCACACATAACAGAAAGAGACAGAGACAGATAGAGAGCACAAAAGAGAGAAAGAGAGAGAGAGAGAGAGAGAGAGAGAGAGAGAGAGAGAGAGAGAGAGAAAGAGAGAAAGAGCGAGAGAGCGAGAGTCTGAAGTACCTGTCCCAAAGCGCTGGTGAGGCCGAAGAGGAGGATGTTGTAGACGACGCTGGGGAACCGATCAGCAAAACTCAAAAACTCCCACACCTCACCTGTCCACAGCACAGCTGTAGGGGCGACACAGACACTAGGGTCTCTTTTAGGGTACAGCCTACAAATCTGTCAGAAACAAGTATCTCATACTACGTCTGGAAATGTTCGTCTCGCAAAGAACTACAGCGCAACACTGAGAAAATTCAGTATCATAATATTTTTCTATTTACCAATGTCAGATATTTAATTTAGCCGTAATAATGAACTGCTACTCAGTATTAAAAACACCGCCAGCATGTAACACCTGATTGGACCGGACAGAAATCAGATTTCACACAGTCTGAAGCCTCAAGCAAATCATCGACATATCGTCCTGCATGATGATCACTGTAATATGTTACATTATATATTTCTTACTTCCCATTCTTTTCCTATTCAGGCTGCATGGTGCGAAGACTCTTTCGAAAAACTTTATTAAAGAGGGGCAGTCGCACTGAGATTTCCAGCTCCTTCTTTCCCACAGGAGTGTGATCAGATTAAAGTGTGAGGAGCTGAAACATTAAAAACAAGCGTGTGGCTGAACAGATGCCTCTCAGACTCAGCCGAGACCATCTGACCAGCTGCCTGACACTAGCGAGACTACTCCCTTTCAACAACACCTCCAGCACAACACAGATCCAGCTACGCTGGAGCCTTGGCTCCCCCTGCTGGGAAATGCAAGCTCTGACAGGCTTACCTGAAACCCAACAGGTGAAGAATATACACTATATGGACAAAGGTATTGGAACACACCTCTTAATTATTGGACTCAGGTGGCCTCTTACTTCCAGTGAAGGGCAATCTTAATTCTTCAGCATACCAAGACATTTTTGAACAACACAATTCTTCCAACTTTGTGGACACAGTTTGGTGAAGAACCTTTTCTGTTCCAGCATGACTGTATCTCAGTGCACAAAGCAAGCTCCATAAAGACATGTTTGGATGAGTTCAGAGTGGATGAACTTGACCACACAGAGCCCTGACCTCAACCCCATCCAACACTTTTGGGATGAACTGGAACGGAGATTGTGAGCCAGACCTTCTCGTCCAGCATCAGTGCCAGATCTCATAAATGCTCTACAGAATGAATGGGCACAAATTGCCACAGAAACACTTCAAAATCTTGTGGAAAGCCTTCCAAGAAGTGTGGAATCTTTTATAGCTGCAAAGGGGGAACCAACTCCATGTTAAAGTCCATTTGAAAGCCCCCGTTTGTGCAATGGTCAGGCGTCCCAGTACTTTTGTCCATATTAGTGTACAATATGCAATACAATATGCAAAAAAAACATCAATATTCCCAAATCAGAAAATAACTCCTCCATCAGATGCCAAACTAATGCTAGCAAGCTCTTACAAACATTAATTTTGGTTTGACTTGAAATGGCACTGCTTACCAAACAGGTGCTAAATAATTTCATGTGCAATAGTCTTACCATGTGAAAGATCACTACTTATGTCAATATTACTTACATACTTATCTCTATTATGAGCAGTGACATATTTCTAACCACCATTTGTGTTAAGTCATTCACTTCACTGTAAGTTACTCAACTACAGTATTTATACCCAGCATTGTGTATATATATCACAGTGTATTTCTTGGTATTGTCTGCAGAGGTTCTTTGGATTTATTTAGACTGTATATTTTATATTGTTTGTGTGTGTGTGTGTCTGTGCAGTCATAAAATAAGCAATTTCCCCCGAGAGCAATTACATTTTTTCTGATTCTGATTGTTTGCATAGTGTTTTTTTTTGTTTTGTTTTTTTTAATGATTTCCACAAATGTCCCACCCATAGGCCTACTTGTGAATTTCCAAACCATGGTACTAACAAAGGGTTAATACAGTAATACAGTTACTTCAATTAATACAGCAGTTTCAGAATCACAAGACTATGCCCTTGTGTAACATACTGTTGCAATAATGGGAAACACCACTCCCAGAAAACGCAGGATGCAGACTGGCACAACATGTTATTTACGCTGCAACAGCAAACACTGTGTGTTATGGAGGTTATTTTTAAGAACCACTTCTGTAAATGATTACAGATGCCACAGGTTTCAAAGTGCTTGATACCAAACAATAGTAAAAAGGTAAAACTGAGGGCCAGTTTCCTAGTCCTGGACTGCATTTTCAGTAAGTAATCTCCATTCAAAGCACTCTGTAGAGCCAGACTTACTACAGGCTTAACCACCGCAAATTCAAATGCAGGTAAAATGAGTGCTCCTTTTTATTTCGTTAGTCAAAGTCTTCATTTTTTTTTATTTTAACTAATCTTTCGCACAATAACTGTGCATTTGTTCATTTAAGATTAGAATTAGAAAAAAGCACTGATTTAAAATGTACAGCAAAAAAAAGGTCATATTCAAGTGTGTTCTCCATAGTGGGTGTATACTTATTTTCACTTAAAAACAACTGACATGGGGTGCTTTCATACAATGGTATAAATGCATGTATTATTCTTGGCTGATTCTCCGTTTCCTTCTAAACCTGCACTGCACCTTTCTGTTAGGGTTTCTGGCGATGAGGTCCATGATATCTCCTCGAATAAATCTAGGTATGTCTGTGATAGGGTTACATTATGCACTTCTGCACTCTTGTGGTGTTCTGTTTTTGTTATTGTGTTGCACCAAAGATCTGGAGGAACGTTGTTTCATTTCACAGTGTAGTGTTTTTAAAGCTGAAATTACAAACTTACTTGACTTACACATTTGATCTAATCAGCAAGAAACAAAACTAGTAACATGTTTTCTTTTATCAATAAACTGAAATTACATTAGTTTTAAAATCGTCCTACACAATTGCACCCTTATCTGAATACTGCATCAGAGCAGTATTGTGTCAAGTATTTATATTAATTTATTTACCCTGCCTAGTTCCCAGCCCCACCTGCCACACCTGCTCCAGCTAACCTTCTTCATCAGAATTATTTGATTGCTGAATCAGGTGCATTGCAGGCGCAGGCAGATTTCAGAAGTGGGCTAGAACTAAACTTTGAAGGAAGGTAGAGCAAAAGGAGGACTATTGACCCATGAAGTACAATATGAGTGACTGCGTGTTTTATAACAATGTCATTACTCTGTAATACTAACTGTATTACATGCCACTTTTTTTTTTAAACAAAAACCTGAGTCAACATTTGTAGGCTAATTACTGTAGCCCTATAAGTGTCAGTAATGTGAAACTACAGATCTACTAGGTCTACATGGCTTGGCTACACTGATGGTAAAGTTTTGTGCCGTATTGCAGGGACATACTCAGGCCCAACACCAGCGTAGACCACAGGTTCACATTCAGCATCATGTGATTGGCTCCTGTCTGGTAACGGCCCCTCATGTGATCCTGAGCCACACCTGTCAGACCGTCCAGGGTCAAAGACAGAAGCTGCAGAGAGAGAGAGAGAGAGAGAGAGAGAGAGAACACAACACAGGTCACACACCAATAGGTCAAAAAGTCACAGAAATATATCTAGTAGCTAGTGAGCTAGCGACCGGTGTCCTCAGTGATATTAAAAGGTCTGGAAAAAAAAAAAAAAGGAACAAAATGGACATTTGTGGAGTTTGGGATCAGGTGTTTTAAAGTATGTTATTTCCATATACATTATACACACACACACACACACACACACACACACACACACACACACACACACACACACACACTAGGGCTGGGGATGTTAACACATTATTTAGCCGACAATTATTTTATTGTGCATTAACGCAGTTTTTAATCTTTTTATTTTGAAAGTTTCTTTTGTGCTTGCGGTTGCACGCAGCACGCAGCTCTGCGTCTCGGCTGATTTTTCTATTATATGGACAAAAGTATTGGGACGCCTGACCATTACACCAACAGAGACTTTAATGACACTGCATTCAGATATATAGACTTTCATATGGAGTTGGTCCCCCTTTGCAGCTGCTATAATGCTCTGGACTCTGAGAGTAACTTGTTTTTCTATAACAAACTAGATAAAACATGAATGCCCTGCAGTAGCAAGCAGCTTTGTTTTTATATTTGATTTGATTACATTAATGTTTAAGTTCAGATTCAGCTGTGTAACTGTGTTAAAGGGAACACTGCTGTTAAAAAGCACCTTGATTGTTTAAAGTGTTTCCAAACCAAATGTTATTGCACTTTTGTTCATATAGCAGTACTTTAAAAATAAAAGTGCGTAATACACCACTTTTGAATTAATGATTTAATTTTGCGTATAACGATGCGATTTTTAATCGATTTTTTTTTTTTTACTGTGGTCCAGCATTAATTAAAAAATAAATAATTTTTAAAAATAATAATAAATTATATATGGGTAGATATATATATATTAGATGTACTTAAAAACATCTGAGCCAGATGTTCACAAATATTTTTGAGAATTCTTGTATATTCTATATATGTTAACTTCAAAGAGTGCATTATTTGAAGTACAACAAAAGCAGTTTTGTACATAATATATTAAACCAAAACCTTTAAAGAAGCTTTAAGGAAAACAGTGCAGTGACTAACCAACAACATCTCTCCAAAACCAAAAACGTGGTCATCTGAGGTGGTGGAGCTCTTATTGGGTTTGTAGAGAAAAAGGGCCACACCAGTGACGATCAGTAACACACACAGATACTTGGCCATGGGGTATTTCTTCCTTAGAATGGTCACCCCCAGTATCATCACTATGGGAACAGCGATACAGGTGTGAAGTGAGCAAACAAGTGAATAAGGAATTAATCATTAATACAAAATCTGTACTAACAGCACCATAAAAAAGCGCTCCTTGTCTGCACTCAGGACGAAATCAAACAAGCTTAAAGTAAACGTGCAGATAAAAACGTGTCAAGAGTTCAATTCATCTAAAGTGTCCAAAAGGGTAGAAAATTGTAAGAGCTGCTTTCTTACCTGGGATGGGTTTACAGGACTTCCCCAAAACCTACAAAAACAAAATATTTCACATTCCACATTTGAAAAGAACCACATATACCATAATCTAACTATAACCAAGAAATGATATTACAATGCGATTTTCCCATTTTTTTCAGATTTGAACTAATATGTAATCCTAGATTGGCCACATTTGGAAATATTTCAATGCACGAGTATATCACTGTTATCATTGTTCAGTAGTAGCCAACAGCTAATAATGAAAAAAAGGGAGCAGACTAATGACAAAAGGTTCACTTTGAATGTTCTTTCATGCCTTCTTTTATTACTTTTTATTCTTTCATTTCTTTTTTATTTTTTGCTTTATGATTAATTTTTTTAATCCTGTAAAGCACACTGAACAATATTTGTGTATCACAATGGGCTATATATACGTAAACATGACGTGACACTAAAAATTCCTAAGAACTGACAGAGAGAGAACGAGAGTGCGACTGAGAGAGAGAGTGCGACTGAGAGAGAGAAAGACAGAGAGACAGCTGACCTGCGTGGGGTAGTTGACGTACTGTAGCGCAGAGTTACTGGACACCATGGCCCCCAGATAGGACAAAGCACACACGCCATAGAGCCAGCTACGCGTGTGGTCCGGCCTGGAGCCCTCAAAAAACTGGATCACTGCTCAACAGAGGAGGAAAGTCAGAACGAGTACAAAAAAAACGAAAAACATACAGAGTGAATGGAGACATGTAAGGCAGACTCACAGATTCGTGCAAAGGCAGCATTGATGATGCACTGGATGAAGACGAGAGTAGTTGCATAACGAAACTTCTCCTTTTTCTCCCCCTGGCTGTAGTCTCCTCGCGTGCTGAGACACAATAAGGGCATGAGTTTATGGTTACTTAAATTGTAAAATGGAATGTACTTACATTATATGGACAAAAGTAGTGAGTATGCCTGACCCTTCAACCTACAGAGACTTTAACGATATTGCATTCAAATACATTATGAAGTCAAGCACTGATGTTGCACGAGAAGGCCTGGCTCTCAGTCTCGGTTCAAGTTCACCCCAAAGGTCTTGGATGGGGTTGACGTCAGGGCTCCGAGTGTGCCAGTCAAGTTCTTCCACACCGAACTCAATCAACCATGTCTGTATGGACCTGCTTTGGGCACAGTCATGCTGTGCCCACAAAGTTGGAACCACAGTGTTGTCCAAAATGTCTTTTTATGCTGAACCATTTAGATTGGCCTTTACTGGAAGTAAGGGGCCACCTGAATTCAATAAATAAGAGGTCTCAATACTTTTATTAGTGCATCTTCCATGATCACACATATTCTTCCAGTGAGAAAATATCTGACAAAAGTTTCAAAGATTTCAAAAGATCTGAGGTAAAGAAACAAGAATACAAGGCAAGCAGACAGTACTTTTCCAGGTGCCCCCTCCCACCCTCCACACCCCGCAGTAAAGTATGAGAGAGCCAGAAACAGCACACTTGCACAAAGGGCACTGGCGGGGTCTGGAAATTAGACACCACCATGGCATTAAAGAAGAAGTTCCAAATGAGCAGCACCCCTCTCCAGGATAGTAAAACTTTCACCACAGTCTGGAGATTTTCTCAGCACGTGCAGGATTCAACAGTGCCCCAGGCAGTTCCCTTATGAAACTATACATTCTTATTGAACATAATTATGAAAAAGCTAACCTAAAGGGCTTAAAGAACCTAAGTCTTAAATTTCACTCACAGAACATTCACTGTTTTGTTATGATTATTTCCCCTCTGATATTGGGTTTCTGTGGTGAAGCAAGATTTCATTTTCCTAGAAGAGATAGAGATGCTTTTATTGGAGAACACATGTTTTGGTTTGTGTTCATCCAGTGACAGATGGTCTCATTCTCAGTACTTAATATCTCATTATAACAATGAAAATCGAACACACAAAGTGACTGATCAAACCTCCCTACCGTGTTTATAAAAGCCACACTGAAATGTCATACACTATATGGACGAAAGTATTGGGATGCCAAACAGGGACTTCAAATGACTTTCAAATACATGGACTTTATTATGGAGTTGGTCCCCCCTTTGCAGCTAGAACAGGTTCCACTCTTCTGTTTGTGGAGGAATTTGTGCCCATTCAAGACCTGGCTCGCAATCTCCGCTCCAGTTCATCCCAAAGGTGTGGGATGGGGTTGAGGTCAGGACTGAGTGGGCCAGTCAAGTTCTTCCAACTCACCCAACAATGTCTTTATGGAGCTTGCTTTGTGCACTGGGACACAGTCATGCTGGAATACATGAGGGCCTTCCCTAAACTGTGTCCACAAAGTTGGAAGCATGACATTGTCCTAAATACCTTGGTATACTGAAGGATTAAGATTGCACTTCACTAGAAGTAAGGGGTCCAAACCCTGAAAAACAGGTGTGTCCCAATACTTTTGTCCATACACTATGTCTTTTTTTAACGGAACACCAGCAACTTAAGGCCGCCTGAATTCAATAATTAAGAGGTGTGTCCCACTACTTTTATCCATGGTTCGAATTACAGGGGGTACTGTACCCACGATCAAGACCCAGACCCAGACCCAGCCCCCCGAGACAAAAATAGCAGTTGGGGGGGGGTTCTTAGCAGTGTTATGAAGGCAGTACCCCCCAATTATGGAGGGGTAATTCACACTCTGCTTTTACCCATAAAATGTATGTCGTTTACACTATACCAGCAACTTAAGGGCACGGGTGTGCCACAATACTTTTGTCTATATCGCTTAGTTAAACCTCTCAGTAAGGAGAGTAGAGCAGGTAATTGCCGCTCTTTTACTCAAAGTAAGATCAAAACCACCGGCTAGACCCAATACCTTTATCCATATAGTGAATGTCTTACAATGTACCGGCAACTGGTGTGTCCCAATACTTTTGTCCAAATAGTGCATGTCTAACAACATACCAGCAACTTACGGCCATCGGTGTGTCCCAATACTTTTGTCCACACAGTGTAGTAAAACCTCTCAGTATTGAGGTTAGAGCAGGTAATCGCCATCCTTTCACTCAGAATAAGAAGTAAACCCTGGTTTAGCCACTCACATGGTCTCCTGCAGGATCCCGTAGTAGAAGTAACAGATAAAAACTCCGAGGAAACAGACGATAAATCGGACTTTTTCGCTCTGCCACATGGAGCCCTTCGTCTCTCCTTTCCCCATCGCGTCGTCCAGCAGCGTCGGGATGTCCACAGTCGTCGATCCGGCCGGGGGAGCCCGTGATCCCGTGTCCCGCTCCACTCTACCGGCCGACAGGAAAGGGAGGTGGTGAGAGGAGCTATTACACTAGATCTGAACGGGGCTTTCCCTCTCTCTCCTGATCGGCCTGATCTCTGACGTATAAATCGGAGTCTTAGTGTAACAACTGCTTCGACGCGTTACTGTATCAGGTGCCCTGCAGCATCCTGTCTTGTAACGTGCAATAACAAAAAATAACGCAATTTTTTACCAGTACTGTCTCTGATCAGAATGCTCCAGCCCAGGCAGAGGCTCCTTGGTGCCTTTACGTAAGTTAAAAAGCGAGAACAACCCTCATCATGGGTTTAACGGAGCTTCACCTGGTGCAAAAAAATAGCTGAAATGTTTTCATGATTTTTTTAAACCCACCAGAGAGAAGATGTAGGACCAAAGCAAGTCCAGAGCAGCTCTCTGCAATGCCTGATTAGAGGAGTTTCTCTATAACCCAGACATTCAACACACAAACGTGTTATTATACTGATGCCATGGGTTTATTATAGGGCCCCTATAATAAATAGGGGTTCTGGACATATTATTATTTCAATGGATGTGAGACATGGAAGACAAGTCATGTATTGAGCCTTATATTTTCTTTTAACCAGGTGTAAATAATTTCTATGTAATTTTATATATATATATATATGTCATTTATTATAGGGCCCCTGTAATAATGGGGGTTCTGGACAGTATATCAATGGTTGTGAGGCTAAGAGGAAGAACCCGTTTCAGCCACCTGAAGTCATGCAATCAGTCCGTTTTCTAAAAAACAAATATAGGCACGCTTGGTTCATATAGGCATTAGATTAAGGCAGCTACTTGAAGACTTTAGAGGCCCTTTCGCAATCCACTGCGCCTCCAACTATTACGTCTTTAGATGTGGAGGATTATGATTGGTCCAACTAAGCGAAACAGGGCTGACGCTGACCAATGAGAGTGCAGGGATCCGCTCGAAGGCGGACCTTAGAGTCTCAAAGCAGAACTACACGTGTCCAGCACCCCCCAATAATAACTGCTGAGGTGAATCACCAGTTTTCAATGTGCATGTTCAAAACCATTTTTTTCTCTTCAATATTGCAGATAATTGTCAAAGTTAAGTGGCAAACTTTGTCAAAATGTAAAATAATTGCAACAGTAATCCAAATTATTTTTTTAAACTTTTTTATGTCATCCAACATAAATTGAAGGTATTAACATCCTGCAGCTGTCTAATCTGGTGTTGGATACACTGCTCATCCCTAGGATAACATAAAAAAAAAAAAAAAAAAAACAGAGCAAAGTGGGAAGAAAACATTGTTTTTTTTAAAGAACAAACAAAAGAAAAACAAATATGCGAAGATGCACAGTTCACAGTCAGAAACAACATACTGAACTGTGCACTTGCAGTTCCTTCAAACAGGAGATCAGAGGCTACAAATTTGATGAACTGAAAATGAATGTAACCAAACCAGGTTCACAAAACATCCTGAGACTCTGGGATACTGATACAGTCTGGCATTGGTTTTAGGCACAAAAATGGTACCAAAGGTTGAATCTTTTACCCGCTTCATGTAAAATGTACGTAGCTGTTATATACAGCTCGTAATGGTGGCCTGAGCAGTACGTTAGCAACAACTGGCAAGTTTTTCTTATCTTTTAATCTTACATTTCTAGATTTGTGCTGCGAACCTTCAAGGAAACAGAACACAACCAAAACATTGATACCGACACACTGAGTTAATAAACATAAACCTGACCTTAAATGCGCTCTACTTATGCTACAAGTACAACACACTAACTGTACAAAAGCACAGGGCTTCAGACATCGTCTTTGTCAAATCTAGAAAAGCTAGATACAAAATGCAGAAAATACGCTCTCTGAATATCAAAAATAAATTCAGCAAAATACAGCTCTAAGGTATTACAGCTATGAGAATACATCTGCTACAAGTAATCAGTGCTTTTGGGCAACAAGGACTGCTACGTTCAGTTTTCGACAAACTACTTCAGTTTTTACCTGTGAATATTTTGCAGAAGCCTCATCATTCCAAGTACCTGTGTGTAGGGCCTTCAGAAACAGCTGTTGCGTCTTACGAAAGCCAGTTCAAAGACAGTAACAAGGACTTAATTGTGTATACAATTGTTTTGTCTATAATAATGCTCATAAGTTCGTTTCAAATAATCAACAGAGAAACACACTGACTTCAGTGCAAAGTGTTAAGTTGAAAAGTCAAAAAATGAAACAGTTGTAGTCAAAAGCTACTTTGAATAAAAAAAGGATTGTCAGTTCTGTGATGGTACAAATAAAAAATGCTAATACTTTGCACAAAATGAATTTAGTGGATGAATGTAACCCCAAGAAGGGCCTAGTTACACTGTTTTGGATTTACATTTGTTAAGATGTTTTGCAACATCAACATGCCATTCCCTTTAAAATGAAGCTACACGAGTTGTGCTGGTGATCTTCACAGGCTTCCGTACAGGACAGCTCCGGTCTGTAGCACCTAGACATTAGACCATAACCTGCCCTGTATTGAGTTAAATATGGGTTCAAAGTCTAGTAAGCCTCTTTTCAGGCATGACATCATTATAGAGTATTATTTCTGATCACGTCAGATACATTGAATATTCACCATTACACAGATTTGGCGCATTCCTATGTCATTAAAAAAGGAACAGTTTATCTTGTGTATGTTTTTTCAAGCTAACCTATAAAAGGTAACTATCCTTATGCATTTAAAGACCAACTGCTCAGGCACATCACAGAACGAAAACTTTTGGATGTTTGTCCTGAGTGACAGTACTTTCCTGCAGTGAGAGAGATTGTCTTACACCTCCTTTTTCTCCTGATTTCCGTGTTAGTTGAAAAGTAATCTCTTCTTGGGTGGGTGCCACAACTACCGCTGAAATAACCCACAGGGAAACAGCTTCAGTCCATTGCCCTTTTGTTTCTCACACCTTTTTAAATGGTTGAGGTGGTAGAGTCTGGAAGGTATGTCGTGTTGCCCACTGTATGCATTATTGTCTGACAGGGGGCGGAACTTTGGCCTGAGCAGCCAGTGACAGGTGAGACTGACAGGCCACGAAACAGCAAGTCCATGGAAGGGAGGAGGGGCTTAAGCAGGCTGACGGGGCAGAAGGCGGAGCCTCCGTGAGGAGTGAAGTTGACTTTGTTGGGGTCGGGACAGGATGGCTGAACAGGACGTTCACCATGGCAGGGAGAACTAGAGAGGGGAAGAGAGAAGGAAGCCATAAACAGGCAGGGTGTGAGTTCGAGAGAAAAACAGTTTTTTGGAAGCAACAGTAAACATTTAATTTTTTTCCAAGAGTTGATAGGTGATTCATTAACAGATGCTGAAATTGTAGACTAAATTCTATATCTGACTAACTCATACTGTGTTTTGCTCCTGGTAGTTTTATTGCAACCCTAATTATAGCTCTGATTCACTCATTCAGCTGCAACTAAATGCTTGATTAACTAAATAAGGTAAATAATTAAAACTGCTTAATTTCCCATTAAACATGATGTACTAGAGTAAAAGTACATCCCTGAAAAGCAACAATATTACAAAACATACATATTTTGTACAATACTGTTGTTTGGCATTATATATACAATTTAGTTGTTTGGAATTATAACACATAATAAAACCACATTTTAATATGAGTGAATAATAATGTGGTTTTATTATTTCAATTGTATTTCATTTTATGTTAGTCCACGTGCCTGACTACCACTAATAACTGTTCAATGATAATTACTCAACTGAATTGAACTGAATTATGTAAAAAAATAAAAAAAACCACAAAAAAACCCACCATTTGTTTTGTTGGTTCTCGGGAAGCTGACAATATATTTTAAAAAAAAATGCTACCATACTTTTAACCTGAAGTGAACATTCTGTATGGGATGCATCTGTACATTTAATTTGTGCATATTTATATATGTATAACAACTGTGACACTCACAAGGCCTCTTCACACACGCGCACTCTCTCACAGCCCTCAGGAGGCTCTCTCTGGAAGGCGTAGGTCTTGTTGGGACGAGGTGAGGAGGAGGGAGCGTCAGCCATATACAAGGGAGGAGAAGGAGAGGGGTCCAATGGCCCACACACCACCATATCTAAAACACAGCAAGCAAAAAAAAAAAAAGAAAAAAAAAAGCAATGTTTCCCTTAAAACACACGATTGTCCATCCTATAGGTACATTTACATAAGTACCAACACAGTTAAAACAATTGAACCATGAAAAATATACAGTGTAATACAGTATAACATGTAACAAACAGAGCAGAAGAATCAAAATATATCCTCCAGTTAAAATCAATCATAGATATGAGAAACAATATATATGTTGTTAACAATATAATTGTTTAATAGATGTAAGAAACTATACATCACCACTACCACCTAGAGTAAGTTTATGTTGAGCCCAGTGATCTGACCTGATTTGATCCGAGTAATGCCTGAGATTTTATGGAAAAAAGTAGGGGTATCGAATTAACGCATTATTTCTTCTGTGATTAATTGATCGAAATTAACGCGTAACAAAAAATTAACGCTGATTAGTTGCATCATGTGACTTTAACCCGGTCCGGTGTACTGTCGAAACATGCTACCCATCAAGATGTGCTACCGTGCCTTTCTGTGCATGTGCAGTTCCACGGTCTTGGGATTCAGTGCTACCTAGCAATAGGGAAGCTGGTTTATCTGTGCTATCTTGTGTTCGGGTCACTGGTTTACAGTGATTAATATCTTAAAAGCGCTTTTAAATGTTACTTTCATCTTGTACATGTACTTGTTTGCTCCTATACGGTGTTTTCAGTGTACAGTTCAAGGGCATATGAATGTATGTCGCTATTCTGGGGTCTGTGTCTTTGCAGTCATTACATAAGCAATTTCCTCTAGGATCAATAACATTTTCTGATTCTGATTCTAAAATGCCTGTGTTCTGCAGTTTGCAGAATGCTATCGAAAGCTAGGAAACATCAGCACTGTACAAACATCACCACAAGCTGTAAGCATGGCACGATTTGAAGTAGCCTGTGTCCTGCTTCACGGTAGCATTTCTCAGTGTTAGAACCTGACCGTATAAATCAACTCTATGCACCTCTAAAGATCTAATTTATCTAGGTCCTTCTCATTTAAATCAAATATATTTTTCTCTGATTATGCATATTGTTTGCCTATTTCTCATCATTATCTGTGTTATAAACTGACTATAAACTGTATAAATGTAAAGGGATCATTTTTCGACAAGGCAGCATAAATCATCACAACCCCGGAACCATTATATTAGGGGGCGACATACAAGTGAAACACGTGACGCCAAGTGCAACACACCCCCACGTTAAAATGCTTCTGACACCCGTGTGCATATGTACATTGTCTTAAACTGCATCTTATAGATGGACTTCTATCGTTGTTCTTGCTGAAGCGTTTTTTTATTTCTTTCCCCTCAGTATATTAGGTCATATTTCTGATTGTTGTGGCCATTACTGCACATGAACAGTGTAGACACACTTACTAAATAAAAGAGATGTTAAACGTCTGTAACGTTGATTATTCATAACGTTGATTTTCCATGTTTAATATCTCTAAAAATGTCTGAAGCTTTACTTTATGCCACCGTCAAAGGATGGAGTTGGCTTGCGAGGTTTGAGCAAAAACATTTGTATGTGCAATTTTACAAATTTCAGACTGCTGAAAAAATAAAAAGAAGATAGACTGACTTTTTCCAGTACAGCGCTAATTCTTCACTGTACCGCAGAACAACAGCTAAACATCTTTTTAGGCATCATTTTTATAACAATGACCTAAAGTGACGCACCAGAGTCTGTTATGGGACAGGGGGACTGTGAAGGAGAAAGGAGTCCAGGGGAAGGGTCACTCTGAGAGCCACTGCTACATCTCTGGGCTGGAATGGGTGCTCTGTGGCCATCTGGGACTTCCAGAATCTAAGAGCAAACCAAAAATCAAGAGTCAAGCAAAAACTTTGTCCATTCATGCTTCTATACAAAACTGTTTTTATACTCCATACAAGACAGAGAATAATTCTACTTTTTAATAAGAAAACCATCCTAATTATATTTTAATCATTTTCCTTAGTAAAACAATTTATTATGAACGGGTGATGAAGCTCATCGTAAATAAAGCCAAGAAGTTCAGTTGTTTTTTAATGATTCTTTGCAGTTAAACTTGAAATCTGGGGGTGCTGAAGCACCATCAGCAGCCCAACTTCCCAGTTTGTGTATGATACATTGAATTGTAAAGATGGTTGATGTCTAGTCATATAAATGCAAACACACACAAATTCTGACCTTGTGTGGTTCCTCTGGTGATTCAGAGACAAAGACCCCCTCCAACTCCAAGTTTAGCCCCTCTACACTTCTTCGCAATCTGGGAGCCAGCCTACTGAGGGGCAGCAGAGGTACAGTCTGCGCACACACACACACACACACACACACACACACACACACACACACACACACACACACACACACACACACACAC
>JBBJLS010036098.1:0-14189 GCA_037577275.1 Bryconaethiops microstoma
CTCCAGGGAGACTGTCCCCTGTAGTTAGGGAATGGAAGTCGCTTTGGATAAAAGCGTCTGATAAATGCCGTAAATGTTTTAAATGTTTTGAGGTGTTCTGACCTCATTAATGAAATCATAGTAAATCAAAACATTAATGAGTCATCATAATCAGTTTCAGTACAATCAAATATTACAATTTCTAATTTCTAACTAAAGATGATAACATTAAGGATTTGAGTTCTGAAGGTTGTTTAACAAACGAATTCTTTTGATATACATTTTGGCCTCAACCAGTATTAGTGATATTAAGACAACTTGGTGAAAAGTTCTAACACAACTTCTAAGAGAAATAGTGATTTAATGAGTGAAAGGGCGACTGCGCATGCGCTGAGCACATTGTGTGTGTGTGTCTGCAAGAGAGAGAGAGAGAAACATGTGCAAAGATAAATAATGCTGTGCATATAAACCATTAGAGGAATCTAAACTTCTGCGCATATAAATCTAACAGTTTAAAACGTGAACAAACACATTCACAGACGCTTTATAGCATTTGTTTCTGAAATGATGCTACACTATGTTGTGCGCAGGTAGCAAAGTTCAACCTCATGAGACCTTTTTGCAAATACAAGCTCAGTCCATCGTCCTCACAAAGTTTCTGCGGAACTTTGAACGGAAATTTAGAGTGGGGAGTTCCATCCAGTTACTGGGAATCATCCAGTCCGTCATGGTTCAGGAAAGAAGTTTATAGACATAAAGGACTTGGCTGTCTCACTTACTCAAAGCTTGCAGAAATGCCTGTTGAAAGCTTGCCTTGGTTGTTGGTTTGTTGTGATGCTGATCAGACGTCTGAGCTAAACTATGGCCAAGTTACTGAAACTTAAGCCTTTGTTCTTTGCTTGGAACAAAGGTGAATTTCTTTGGTTTGCAGACAAAATGCCTCCCTTAGGAGGCCTGCCTTGGACAACCAGAGAGAGAAAATGTGGGAGTTGGCCAGCTTTTATAACCTTTTGAATAGACCCTGCTCCTAGGAGCAGACTACACTCAATCTGTGGTGGGATGCATGCATAACATTTTTGGTCGACAGCATGGTACCTACAGTGGTATGAGATGTTTTGTTATTGTTTCTTCATTTCTTCTTCCCTATATTTACAAGTAAAAAAAAACAAAACATTGGGCACGTAACTCCATGCCTTACTTACATTTGCTTTAACCTCTGATTTCTCTTTGACAGTTGTTGTTATGGTGTGTAACGTAGCTGGCAGTAACTTGGTTGAAGCAAATGATTTAAGTTTAGCTTTACAGGTATGAAGAACAGATGTGAATAATTGGAGCACTGACGTACTGGATAAGAGAGTCTGTTAAATGCTGTACATTTAAATGGTATGAGATGTTTTGACATGCTTCTGAGATGGTATGAGGTAGAGAGATATTTTCAGGTATTCTGAGGTGTTTTGAGGTGGTGTAAGATGTTCTGAGATTATCTGGGATGTTTTGAGGTGTTCTGAGGTGGTGTGAGATTGTTTTTAAATATTTTGAGATGTTTTTAGATGTTTTGAGGTGCTATGAGAGGTTTAGAGGGGGTATGTACCGGGTCATGGAGGCAAGTTGAGTGATGCCCTGATCGGTGATCTGTGTGTAGTCGGTCAGGTCCACCTCAGAGAGCAGAACCTGCCTGGAGAGGTGGAGCATCCCTGTGTCAGTGAGCGAGTGACGGCCTGGCAGTGTTAGCTGGGTTAACCTCAAACCTAAAGCGGACAGAATAACAAAACAACATAAATGCATATGAACAAAGTGTGTGTGTGTGTGTGAGCATGACAGGTAGTGTGCTCTTGGGCTCTTGTGACACTGAGCCACAGAGTAACATATCTAGAATGAAACCTGCCAACACTACAGTTCTACAGTCAGTGATGTATCTAGAACTGACAAACTTGTTTACACTGCAGTTCTACACTCAGTGACATACCTAGAACTGACTGAAACCTGCTTACATGATGGCTCTAAAGTCAATGACGTAAAAATAACACTCTATACACACACACACAAGCTTTAAAGGGGACATATTACGCAAAACTCACTTTAGTTATAATAGGTCTATGGACTATGCAAAACATGTTCATGAAGTTCTTTGCACAAAATCACTCTTACATCTCACCAGCTTTATTCTTGACAGTTTCCGTCCCTTTCAAAACGAGCCGTTTAAGGGCTCTGTCACTTTTATGCAAATAAGCTGTAGCTGGCCACGCCCCACCCATCCCATGCTAATGCTGCACGTGAAACAGAGGCCCTATCCAGCCCTGTATGTTCGACCCAGAGTTGGACCCAGAGCAAAATGAACACAACACTTCATGAGTGACTTGCCTTTGCCTGCAGCCATAGCGCTTGGCGTCTTATCCGTGCTCGTAAAACCAGCAGACAAAAATGGGGGATCTTCAACTAATCTAGTGGGTGGGGCTCGAGAAGTGAGGGGTGGTTCTATGCAAATTTGTTAAATCTTTCAGTTGATTCACGGAAAACGGATAGATGATTTTTTTTTTCGCACTTGGAGTGTTTATAGGAGCAGCAGAGACCCAAATTTAAATACAAAAGGATGCAAAAAGTGAGTTTTGCATAATATGTCCCCTTTAACACTTTACAGATCAAATTACATTTTATATCCCAATCCAATACCATTCAGAGTCTGAACACACACAGAAACTCACCAGAAATTATCTCAAGTGCATGGTTGCCATTGGCAACAGGAACACATGCGAGGCTGAGTGCAGATAAGCTGGGATGGGCTTTGAGGGCCTGAAGGGAATCTTCCTTCACACCCGTGCCATCCAGGTGAAGTGTCTGCAAACCATGCAGTTCAGCCAGCGCCGACACATCCCCTACCTAAAAACACAAACAAAACATTTGGTTCTGACTGAATGCTGTAAAATCCGGAAAAAATATGTAGTTTTGCTTCTGCTTAATTTGGTAAGCAAAGTAATTTAAGTTTCTGGATTAAGGAACAATTAATACAACTGGTCTACAAAATAAACCCATACGCAAGACTTTGCCTGAATGGGTTTTTTCATAGGATCACTTTAACCAGAACACGAATCTTAAACATATAAACAGTGTGCAGAATTACTGTATTTACTGTAACAGCCCATACTTTACTGTCTCCGTTTATTGGTCCTTACTGTACTATACTGTACGTGGCTATTGGAAGGAGAATGAGCAGTAAGATTCAGAATATGCAGTTTATTGTCTTTAAAAGATGATGAAAGATTCTACACTGAAGACAAACTGAGGATATTTTAAACAATTATGTCTGAACTTCAAAAATGATACATAAAGGCTGCCCGTCCGTTGCGTGATCGCTGTGTGTGTTTTACCTTGGTGCGTGCGATGCTGAGCAGGCGCAGCTGCGGTACACACTCTGGCAGGACGGTCAGCGTGGCCTCGGTAATGGCTGTCTCGTTCAGACTGAGATGCACGAGCACAGGCGGTGCAGACTTCAGATACATCAGTAATCCAGCATCACTTACTTTGGTCTTATCCAGCGCCAGGAAACACAGACATTGCAGCTCTAAACACAAACAGGGAAAACAATCCAATCTTTATCAAAATATTAAAGCTTTTATTTTAATTCACAGCTCAGAGCTGCTGTGTTAAAGGGAACGTTTAGGGACTCACTGCTGATGTGCAGCAGGCAGGCGTCCGTCAGTTTACTGCAGGAGGAGAGGTTCAGGTGCTGCAGCTTCAACAGATTGGACAACACAGAGAGTCCAGCATCTAGGGAGAACAAACACAGTGTTCAGCATCTACAGACAACAAAACGCGCGCGCACACACACACACACACACACACCTGTGATGAGCGGGGAATTGACCAGGCTGAGGTGTTTTAGCGCCGTGAAGGCTCGGAGTTGCCGTAGTAACTCGTTGGTGGTGTACGGATAGCTGTTGAGGATGAAGCTCCGAAGTGGGCAGCCGAAAAACAACTCAAGCATCCGCGGCCTGAGAATACGGTCAGAGGTCATGTGACCCAACAAAAGCTCGCCCAACTCAGGGGTCAAACCAGCCAGACTGCTACTGTACTGCATACAGGGAGCTGAGAGAGAAAATAGAGAGATTAAGGAGGTGAAGTGTGATGAAGAGCAGGGAGAGAGAAAGACGGGTAGAGAGGGGTAATTTTTTCAGTGAATTCGATCTGGTTTTTTCTGCATGTTTTATGAGCTACATTTGATAAAATTGTGCTTTAACTGGACAACTGGGAAGGAATGTGATAGCACCAGTAACTAACGAATGAGAGAAAGCTTTATAACGTCTGAGACAATATATGCTGATACCAAGTTTACAGAGCTGGTAACTTCTTTAAGAAGAGGCTTTGAGTTGAAAGAGCAGGTGGACAAAAAGTTGAACAGGTCAAGTGATCAGCGTTTGAAAAAATGAATTGCAGAACAAGGAGAATTATAAACAACCACATTCTGCTGGTTGCAGATGGGACCACTCTTCATTTAAATGTAAATTCTCAGACCTGTGATGAGTGAGATGCTGGCTCTGCAGGCGAGGGAACACAGTGACGGGACACCCGGGGGGCGGGACATCTTTTTTGGGGGTGAAGGTTCTTCATGATGAGCTGCTCTCTGCAATCGCTGAACTGCTGCGTCACCTGGCAACATCCGGCCTGCAGCCAGGTCAGCTGGAGCATTGGGAACAGGCTCTCTACACACAAACACATACATTTACAGACACATGCACAGTAAATTACATGCTAGATCAGGCTTTTCATAATTACTGAGATCAATATATACAAAAAACAAGCAGATTCCATCAAAAATCTGAGTCTATTTTAAAGTCAGTCTGAAACTGACCTTTCTGACCTAGTTTGTGCTCCCGCACATTTTGATCACACAGTTACAAGACTGAACTGGTTTTCCTGAGCTTTATAAACATTTTGGTTCTTTAATGTGTATCCCTGTAGTCTTGTAATCTTGGGAGTCTTCCTATTGGTCCATTTATCAAGAGCAGAAACAACAGTGAAGTGGGGAGAAGCTGAACCCTTTATCTGGATGTCAGTGACAGGTCAGTGAGGGGTCCTGTGTGTTTTTACCTCAGTCTGTTTCCCTGTTCAGGCCAGAGATGCTGCGGCTCCAAAACACCTCCCACTCTGAACGGCAACCGAGGCAAACCTGCTCACAGACAAACACACACACTATTTCACACTTACAGTCAGGGATGGCCAATTCAGTTTTTTTTTCAGGGATAAATTTGTGGGGTGCAGCATGAATCTGGGTGGTGCGTAAAGAACACAAACTGTCTGGACAACACACTGCAGTCAGAACAGACCGTGGTAACCTGGTATTCGAGCAGCGCCTTTTTTGATGGTATTTACTACTGTTCTTCAAGGGGCAAGTCACCTTGGAAAACGAATACAGAGAGAGAGCGGAGGGGCAAGTCACCTTGGAAAATGAATACGGAGAGAGAGCGGAGGGGCAAGTCACCATGGGAATAAATACAGCGAGCGAGTGGAAGGGCAGCACTGAACAGCTCTAAATGCAAATGGCAAACAGACGGCAGCTCAAAAGCACTAAAGCTCAAGTCAGTTATTTTTTTTAATTATCAGCCTGTGACGCTTGGTTTTTCTGCCATTAGTAATCCAGCAAGCTGCTCACTAGATCCGTTAGCCGGTTTGAAGCCGTCAAGTGCCTGTAATTTACTGTAAAACACACCTGGAACTGTCGGAAACAATCTGTTGTTTTAGTTACAGCAATATGAAGTATGTTTTTGTCTTTGCTCAGTCACTTTTTTCCCCCCACCTGTCTTTAGCCATGCTTGACTTTAATCTCTGACTTTTATCTTCAATTTATTTGGAGTCCAAATCTTTTCCATAAAAACCTCTCTGAAGCCACTCAAACCACATCCAGCTCCTCATTAAGGCGGATTAGACTTGTGGACTTGGTTTAGGACAGTATGACTTACTGTGAGCTGCACAAATGAACTGAACTTCATTAAGGTGGATCAGACTTGTGGATGAGGTTTAGGACACAGTATGACTTACTGTGAGCTGCAAAAATGAACTGAACTTCTTCATTAAGGTGGATCAGACTTGTGGACAAGGTTTAGGACACAGTATGACTTACTGTGAGCTGTAAAAATGACCAGCAGGAGCGCTGATCTAGAGTCAGTTTCTGTGACATCATTAATACATACGAATCTGATCCCAGATCAGTCTTGCTTTGTGAACAGCAGCCCTGTTGTCACCTGAAATGGTCTGTAGCACTGAAGCTCAGTTTATTTTTACAGCTCACAGTAAGTCTTACTGTGTCCTAAACCACGTCCACAAGTCTGATCCACCTTAATGAAGTTCATTTTTACAGCTCACAGTAAGTGAAAAAGCTGGATGTGGTTTGAGGGTCCAGGTAAGTTTTGGGTTTGTGTTTACGGTGAAAGGTTTTGGTGAGTATTGACTTCTAATGTTAGAGCTGTGAGCCTTATAGCTCCGGTTCTGAATTAAAAAAGATAAATTTGGACCCAAACATGTCTCGACTGATTGACAGATTTGGAGTCAGTGAAGCTCTGTGGAGGTTCTTATTTTGCTTCTTTGATCAGCAAACACTGCTTAAAAAGTTTCCTTAAGGAACGTAAGGAAGGACGTAAGTAGTGTATGTGTATGTGAACAGGTGGTTAATGTTAGGGCTAACTTTTTCACTCAGTACCGTTGAGAAGAGGCGCTGCTGGATCTTCAGGTGGCTCCTCGCTGTCCGAATGTTCACCTTCAGCTTCACCAGGCACCAACCGCTGACCACGCCCTGTTCAACCACAGACCATCTTAAAGGACATTCACCCAAACTACATCAGCAATCTGAGCTGGACAGAAGCACACACACACACTAAAAACAGCAGTGTATAAGAGTGTGTTTGAGGGTAAGTGTGAGTACCCCAGTAGTGAGAAGGTCCTGAAGGTCCAATCCCAGCATGCGCTACTGCCTCTTCCCAGAGTTGGTGTGGAAAGGGGCGGGGCAGTTCTGGCTGCTGTGGTGGTGCTGCCTCCTGCAGGAGAGGAGGTTCGTGTTGCTGTGTATCAGGATCGATCTGCAGGTCCTGAGAGGCTGCAACAGGGGGCGCCGTCTGGACACACAGTGCTGCGCTGGGTGTTAAACCCAGAGAGCGCAGGGAGGACGGAAGCTCCGCATCAGAGAAGCGTTTCCGAGGGAAACCCTGCAGCAGATAGAACGGCGAGAGAGATGGATGGCGAGTGGCGACGTGTTCGACCACCTCGCGGAGCGGAGCGTCGGCCGGAAAACACTCCCGCATCGACTCACCGCACGGCAGACGGATCTATGGCAAAAAAAACAACAAACAAACACCGGTAAGAACAGCTAAACCCTATCACAATGATGTATAAAACTTTCAATTAAAGGATCTATGAGCAGAAATCAGACACGGTGTATGTGTTGGTGGGAGGGGGTTCAAGACGCTGGAGTGGAAAAAAAATCTTATCCGATCCTGTAACGAATCTATCCTGAACTCACACCCACACACACTGATGTCAGCTGTGTGTTTCCTGCGAGACATGAGAGGACTAAGATCTTAACTGAAATCAACTGACAACTGATTAAAAAAAAAAAAAAAAAAGGTACAGGAATCAATATCAATACAGCAAAAGTAGAAGTGCCATCTCTGAAAGAGGAATCATGCAACATTGCACAGATAAATATTCACATTTTAAATAAACTGTTCACTAATACAGGAGGTCCTTGAGTTACACCACAGATCCGTTCCTTCGACAGTGAAGTATCCTGAATTTTGGTGCAAGTCAAAACACTCCCTTGCTTAAGTCACTTACTGATCCTAACACAGTTATAAAATCATAAAAACACAACCAAGTCACAGAAAAAGGAAAACTCCCTCACTTATACGCCACGTTACTGCATATTCTTCCACTATACGCAACCAAACTAGTTCCCCCATGTAGTCCGTAACGAGGCTACCGGTGTAAGCCGAGTGGGAGTGGGAGTGGCAGTGAGCGCCGTGAACTCGAAACGCTGTATGTCAAGACTGTTGTAACTCGACGACCCCCTGTATTACAATGAGAAGTTGTTCTCAAAATGAGAAAAGTCCAGAACGAGAATCTGTATTAACGTTTAAGTGAGTGTCAGGGTTCGCTACTTGAACTGATCAAACATAAAAGCCTTTTATTAATGTCAGCTGCTGAGAAAGACTTTGAATGTGTTTGTGAAAAGTACCTTTAGTTAAAAGTAACCGATATTTTTATATTTTGCTTAATAATTGAACAGGCAAACAGAGTGATGGAACACACAAACACCTGCACTGACAAAGAATGAGATTTTCCACTCATGGTCAGGACCCTTTTAATAATGTGGAATATGACCAACATGCTCCAGGTTAATATAAAAGTTTGAGTTTTTGTTCTGGTTTAAATATTGTTTGTCCACTTTATTTCTGAAGGAAACCAGTCAGCTGTAGGTTAGTAAACTGGTATGTTTAAGGATTTAAACTGGATCCGATACCTCACCATAAGGATGCAGTGATTATCTGTGCTGCTCTGCACTCGCCCGGCTGGTGTGTTTCCATGGCTACCGGAGGAGGAAGCCTGGACCTTCTCCTGCTGTGAACGCCGATCCTCCGCAATCCTCTTCAGGATCAACTCGCGCTCCTGAGGGACACAAGAAGAACAGACTTCACATTAAAAGCATACTTTATAAACATAAAAAGAAAAAGCAAACAATTAAAGTAACCGCAACATTAATATAGATTTAAGATTAAGTTCAACAAAGTTAAATAATGGGATATAGAATGATACAGACAAAAGTGTAAGTTGTGTAAATAATGACTGAAAGCAGCGGAAAACAGGTCTGTTTTAAGTTCCTTTATAAACCAGTTGGAGCAGATTTAATCTCCATGGCGATTTTTCCAGCAGGGGGTAGCAGAACCTCTAAACACCATTCCACCCTGTTTAGTTTATTATCTGGGCCCCACCAGCTGATCTAAGAGACCTTTCGGGCTGATATTGATCAACCATTTCATATTTATAGTTTTATGGGCCAAACAAGTGAGTGGCTTATAAGCAACTATGACTCTTCTTGGATACATTGCTTAAAAGGACATCGATAGAAAGTGCCTCTCATTAACCTGAACAAAACTCATTGACACTTACATATGAACTATGAAATATGAAAATATGAACTGGGTCACTTAAGTTTATTTACCTCAGTCAGTAAGTCAGCACACTGCACTTTACAGTTTTATCTCTTTGCACTTTTACCTCAGTTTTATCCTTTTCAAATTTGTGACTTTACTGCAGTCTCCAGGCCCATTCAGGAGCTTATTTCACTAGATGTTGTACTTGTATGACATTCTGATACTGTGGGTTTTTACTGGAAGTGCGTAAAATTCTAACAGAAAGTGAACCGAAGGTAATTCACATTTCTGCTATGCACAGTGTAAAAGCTACTTTAGATTTTGCTTGCCTGTTTCTTCTGCCTCCTCTCATGTTGAGCTTCCTGCGCTGCTCTCTGCATCTGCTGCTGCTGGAAGCTGCTCTTGTTGTCTTGCTTTATTCTGGACTCTAATGGTGGAAGTTCTGCCGGAGAGTTCAGGACCAGAGCAGGACCTTCAACAACATAGCACAAAAAAAGAGAAAAACATCAATATTACCACCATGACCATCACCTTCACCATCAGCACCATCATCATCTCCACATCATCATCACTGTTTATATAAATCTATGCCACCAAAACAGTTGGAAAAATGATCTGAACTGGTTTCACACCTCAGTGAAGCCTGTTCTCCTATTTTCGTCAAGGTAAAGTTCTCAATTTACTTTTAAATAAACAAATCAATGGGCTTGGTGTGTTCAATTTTCTATATTCCACTCCTTTGCAAATTCTTCCTCCACTTACTGCCACTCACACACTGCGCAAAGAAAATGCAGACAGGCCAGGTCTGTTTACATCATATGTTGTGAATATAAAATAAAAACCAAGGTTATTGCTGTTATTATTAACGTGTTCACCTCTTTGATCGGGCTGTGAGGGGCCGGCACCGGAGTTTTTTGGAGGGTTGAAAGCTGAGAATGCGTTTGTGGATGGCTCTGCCTTCTTGTTTAGTGTGTGGCACGGACCCCCACCCTGCAGCAGCCTGAAAACACACGGAGAAAACACACACTCAGCACATTAATTTCTGTCTTCCCTGAGAAATCCCTCCTCTCTCCTGAGCTGCTCAGAACAGGCACACTTGAAGTGTGAGCAGCAGATAAAGTGAAAATCTGGGCCATGTGAAGCTCTTTCTCTCTCTCTACGCGTCACTGTCTCTCTTTCTTTCTGTCTCAAGTGAAGTATAATGATTACAGTGCAAATGTAGTGTGAGCATAAGGTGAGTATACTGTGAGTGTAGTGCAAGTACAGTGAGGACAGTATGAGCATAGCACAAGTGTAGTGTGAGTTTATTGCATGTATGAGTGTAATGAGTATAGAACAAGTATAGCAAGAGCATGTGTGTAGTGTGAGTATAGCAAGAGTGTACCGAGTATAGAGCAAATATAATGAGTGTTGTGTGAGTAAAGTGAGTCTATAATGAGTGTGTGGTGAGGGTATAACGTGTGTGTACACTGTGTGTGTAGCAAGTGTTTGTGTAATGAGTGTATGTGTGTTTAGTGTGTGTGGGTGTGTAGTGCGTGTATAATGTGTGTAATGATTTTCTATTAACTGTGTAGTGAGTGTATTGTGTGTGTGTGTAGTGTACAATGTGAGTATAGTGAATGTGTAGTTAGTGTTTGAGTGGTGTATAATGTTTATGTAGTGAATGTGTAGTTAGTGTATAATGTGTGTAGTGATTTTCTATTATGTATGTAATGTATAACGTGTGTGTATAATGTGTGTGTAGTGTACAATGTGTATGTAGTGTACTGTGTGTAGTGTATAGCATTTGTATGAGTAGTTTATGTGTATGTAGTGTATAATATGTGTGTGTAGTGTATAGTGTGTGTGTTTAGGGTATACTGTATGTGCAGTGTGGCTGAGGTGAATCTGATACAGTGTAAAGACTCCCACAGCACAAATCGATTACAATTACAGCAGAAAAATAAGATTTTTTAGTAAGAAATGCTGATCTGATTGTTCACTCCTGTTATTTACCACTCAGTCGCCTCAGCAACGGTGAAACAGCCGGCCTGCATGGCGTCCTGGATCTGCTCCTCCCTGAAGCCCATCTCACGAAGCACACACACAAACGCACCAATCGTCTGCAAAACACACACACACACACACACAGCGATTTCAATTATGTTTCCAGTGATGTGCTCTATTGGTTCTGGCTCTCTGAGGTCTGTTTAGATGATCACAGAAAAAAATCTTTCGTTGCAGATTTTTAAGAGGTCTGGCAGATTTCCAAATTGAAACAGGGAGAACAGAAAGAATAAACTGTACTTTCATTCCTCTGAGGCTCAGATCAGTTTTCTGAAACACCTGTTAAGGTCAGGAGGTAAAACTGAGGGACCTTCAAAACAGAGTTTAAAAAAAACACCAGTTTCAGAATTTTTTGATTCAAATGATCTGCTCCACCTTAAATGATTAACTCCACTCGCTTCTCTTATCAAGTGTAGCACCTGTTCTTATCAGTGTAATATCTGAAATGTCATTTATGGCATTTAGCAGATGCTTTTTTCCAAAGCGACTTCCATTCCCTAACTACAGGGGACAGTCTCCCTGGAGCAACTTGGGGTTAAGAGTCTTGCTCAGGAACCCAGTGGTGGCTTTGCTAAAGGTAGGATTCAAACCCGTGACCTCTTCCTACCCACTAGGCCACCACCACCCCATACATATGTCCTCTAAATGAGGACAACATATTAAACTGATAAAAAAGTGCAGCACCTGTTCTCATCAGGGTAATCTGATAAGTCCTTTAAATGAGGACCACATATTAAACTGGGTTTTAGAAGAAAAAGACAGAACAGGGGTTCGCTCCGTCCGCATCCACTACATACTGCAGGATTTCCATGAACGGTTGAGCAGCTGGGGTCTGTTTAGGGAATTGCACCTGTGATCAGAAATAACACCACTGGGGTACTATCCCACACACTGCTCTCCCACACAAAAATTTATCTTCTCTGTCACGTGTGACAAAATTGGAATTACAGTTTAAATACTTAAAAATTAAAGATTTAAGAATTAAACACTGAACAAAAAGCAAATATTTCAAACTCAGTTTACACCTAACCAAGATAAACACACAGACAAAAACAAACCACAAACAAACAAAACACAAATACAATAAACACAGAGAAAAACAAAACACCAACATACAGATGCAAACAAACATCAACAAACTAACAAAAAACAACAACAATCAAAATAGACACAAAAACAAAACACAAACATAACAAAATCAAACAAAAACAAAACACCAACATACAAACAAATGAAACACCAACATACATACAGATAAAAACAAAACACCAACATACAATCAAAACCCACACAAAAACAAAACACCAACATACAAACATAACAAAACCAAACAAACAAACAAAAACAGAAACACAGACAAAAACAAAACATCAACATAAAGACAAACACAAGCACACAGACAAAATCAAAACACCAACATACACAGATACAAACAAACAGGAAAACACACAGACCAAAAAAAACACAAACAAATACACACCAACACAGACAAAAACAAAACACCAACATACAAACGAAACAAAAATGAACACAAACAAAAATACCAACAGACAAACAAAACAAAACAAACACAGACAAAAACAAAACACCAACATGCAAACAAAAACGTACACAAATAAACACACAAAAACAAAATACCAAAATACAAACAGACACAAAACACCAGCATACAAACAAATATAAATAAACACAAACAAACATAAACACAGGCATAAACAGACCCTGAAAGTCTAAACTCTGAACTTTAGGAGTAAAATCTCACCGGCGGCTCCATCCTCAGTCCGGCCGGGCTCAGTCCGATAACTGTATTCTGTTGTGTTTTATTTAGTTTGTTGTGTTTTATTAGTTTATTTAGTTTATTTAGTTTTATTAGTTTATTTGGTTGTTTTAATGTTTTTGTTCTGAAACGCTAAGCTCGGCTTTTCTCTTCTTCTGCGGATCCGCTTCAGCAGTACAGCGCGCTGCGGTGCCCCCAGCTGTGACACCGGGGAACTACAACACAAACCGCGCCCCCAATAATGACGGTGCCAATTAGATAGATAGATAGATAGATAGATAGATAGATAGATAGATAGATAGATAGATAGATAGATAGATGTTTTGTAGTGTATAGTGTCGGGAGTAGGGCAGTGTGTAGGGAGTAGGGTGGTGTGTAAGGAGTATGTTGGGATGGAGTGTGTAGGGAGTAGGGAGTAGTTTTGTAGTGTAGGGAGTAGGACAATGTGTAGGGAATAGGTTGTGTACTGTGTAGGGTGTAGGGAGAAGTTTTGTAGGGTAGAGTGTAGGGAGTAGGACAGTGTGTAGGAAGTAGGTTGTGATGTAGTGTGTAGGGAGTAGGTTGTAGGTTGTAGAGTGGGGAGTCGGTTGTAGTGTAGTGTGTAGGGAGTAGTTTGTAGTGTAACATGTAGTGAGTAGTGTAGTGTGTAGGGAGTTTGTTGTTGTGTAGTGTGTATGGTGTAGGTTCTAGTGTAGGGTGTAACGAGGTGTTTTGTAGTGTAGGGAGTAGTATAGTGTGTAGGGAGACTGAAATGTACCCCTACTGAGTCATGTGATCGGAGGGAGGTCTCATCGCTTCGTAAACAACATGGCTAGTCTGGGACAGATAGAGGTCTTAAAAACAAATTAGATAAATAAACAGAGAGAGAGAGACAGTCGGAAAGTCGGACTTTCGTGTTTGTGTGTGAGGGGCGAGGCGGAGCTGTGGGCTGATTAGACTCGGAGCGGAGAGGAGATCCTCAGAGACACGGTAGGCCCGCTAGCATTCGGCTAACAACATTCGGCCATACACAAACAAACAAACAAACAAAACATTTTAATATTCAGATCTGCGCTGATAAACACCAGAATATCAAATAGTTTACAGATGGTGATCACTGACAGCCCCCTGTCACACTGAAGACTCTTTATACCCAATTCTCTTATACCCAACACTCTATGCCCAACACTCTTTACACTGAAGACTCTTTATACCCAATTCTCTTATACCCAACACTCTATGCCCAACACTCTTTACACTGAAGACTCTTT
>JBBJLS010036157.1:0-14185 GCA_037577275.1 Bryconaethiops microstoma
ATGTTTATATGTATGCTTTCTAGGCTTGAGGAGGGTCTACGTAATTTCTTGGTCTGTTCAACAAAGTTACTAGAAAGGATAACATGCTTAAAACAGTGATTTATATGGTCCAGCAAAGTTTTCTAACTGCATTCTTGGTACAGCTGCAAATATGAGAGTACTTTCACGCACGGTGCTCATTATCCAGTCAGCAGACGAATCCAGAGCTGACATTCTGACAAATGGCAGCAGGTATAGCTTCTCAAAATGGCAAAAATAAAAATCTCTGAAGGCTTGTAAGTACCTCTGCAAGTACATCAAGTCCACCACTGCTCCTCCTGATAATGTGTGTTTTGCAAATGGTGTACACTATTATCATTAGATAGGCTGTCTATTGCAACTAATGGTCTCTGGGCAGCAGAAAATGTCACAGCAAATATGAGACTGTGCTGCTTCCAGTTGTCTTCAGTGTTTTTCTTGCAAGGCCCCTCACGTAAACATGGATGAGAGTGTCGTTCTTGCAATCTGGGGTTTGATTCTTCGATTTTGTGGATCGATTTATTTATATGAAAGTTAATGGCTATGCAGTACTAACTATCTTTCAGGATGAGGCACTACTTTGTTATTATTATACAGCTACTTTTTTATGATGCCAGTTTCATTATCCTGATACCATTGGCCCAATAGTACTGTTATTTACAAAACTGGACATCACCAACTTCAGTCAACTTTTGAGTGGTCCAGCAGTTAAGACTGGAAAAGGGTGCATGGATTGTAGTGAGACAGCCTTCATCCATTACCTGAGCTGCTTATCTTTAACCTGGGTTGTGGAGGGTACTGGAAACTTTCCTAGCAGGATGGGATGAAAGGCAGAGAACCACCCCGGACAGGTCACCAGTCCATCCATACAGGTCTTGGGGCAATTGTGCATCTCCAATCCACCTGCACTGCATGTCTTTGGACTGTGGGAGGAAACCAGAGAACCAGATGAAAATCCACCAAGATACAAAAAGAACATGCAAACTCCAGTCAGAACGGACCCTTGGCTGTCCCTGCTGGGAATCGAAGCCAGGACTTTTTTGCTGTGAGGTGATAATCAGTCTGTCTGAGGTATACAGTGCTGTGTTACAAAAACATGCCAAATAAACTAATAAAGTCTAAGCCAGATTGCCCCTTTAAAATTGGACAGATTGGTAAATTGTATATCAAAGCCCTGATTTTCAATTCTGTTTTGGGGTACACAGGATGGAGAAAATAAAGAGTCATTAATATTTAAGTAAGTATTTAGTCTTGTAATGGCTGCAATTAATATATGGTTAAGAAAACTCGATCTTTCCCTTAGAAAGGACATGTTTGCAAAGTGAATTAGGCCTAATGCTGTAAAAGCCTCTGGATGTCTAATGAGGGATCTTCCTGAAGTCGCTGGTGTGAATTATACATTAGATTGGCGGCTGATTGGGTGGCGCCTTTATCAGAGCGACAGAGAGAGAGAGGGAGGGAGAGAAAGAGAGAGAGGGAAGCAGTGTAAGAGAGGAGAGAGCAATAGACCTGTCTGCCTTTTGTCCTGCAGAAACGAATAAATCAGGCCACCAATGAAACTTTAATGAAGAAACACAGTTACTCAGTCCAGCTTTATGCTATCTGTCTTTTCCTCTCACTCATTCCTTTTTCCTGTGTCTCTTCTGCTTTCCCTCTTGTTCTCTGTTCCTCTCTAAATCTTTTGCCATCTCTTTCTTCTTTTGCTGAGATGTTTTAAGATGAAGAAGAGAAACTGCTAACGTGCTGGATGCTACATTTCAGATAATACATATTCCCACAGAAATGGGCACTTTACGATGTTCCACATGTTCTCCAAGTGTCTCAGTGCAAGCCAGGGGAGTTTGTTTGGGTCACATCTTTAAACCTCATAATTTGGCAGGGATCTTCGAGTGGTTCTTCAAGCCACCTGTGTTTTTAATACCCCCTTATGTACCAGCTGCACTCAGTTAATGAGAGAAGTGATGAAATTAATGCTATTTCAGAAAATATTCTATATGAGCTTTTTCAGCTTTACAAGCCATTTAGGCTGACTGGGCTTTTTTCCCAGACAGGTTGTGAAGTGCTTGCCATTTCACTGTGAGCATCCATTCTAGCAGTCTGACATGTTGGCTAGTTCAGCTCTCTGCATTGTCTCTTTCCCTGTAAGATGCCCTTTCTGTCTGGCCGGCTCTTGATTGATTTACTTTCTGAAATCTCAAACATTTTCGTTATAGTACTAAATCGATAGATAAATGGACAGACAGAGCAACAGATAGGCAAGACAGACGGAGAGACAGATGGAGAGACATTTAGATAAACAGACTAGATAGACAGGCAAACAGAGAAAAACTGATAGACAGATCGACCGACAGACAACCGACAGAAAAAGACAATAGATAGATTAACAGACAGTCAATAATATAGACAGGCAGACAGATGCTGTTAGATAGATAGACAGATAGTTAGACAGATACACAGACAAACAGACAAGATGGTGAGATCCATAGACAGATAGACAAAAAGATAGACCGAGAAGAGTAATTGAGAAAAACAGATAGATAGAGAGAGAGAGAGAGACAGACAGACAGATTGAGAGAAAAACAAATAAACAGGCAAACAGATATAGATGGCAGACAGGGAGGTCAATAGATAGTTAGATAGACAGACAGACAGACAAAAAGACAGAAAGACAGATAGATCATCCAACAGATAAATTGCATGCAACCAGCAATCTGTTCTCTGCAGGGTCGTAATTCTCTTTCCATTTACAAATATTGTCTTTTTATAATCTCCAACATTTTTGCTAACCGGTCATTCATGGGCTTGGAAAATGTCCTTCTTTGCTTGAAAACTCCAGCACAGGTTTGATATATCATTTGCTCCGGAATTAGTAATTATAACTTAGGAGCATGAATCGTAGGATTTATATTACTGTTCTCAAGCTGAGAACATAAAGGCCACAAAAGGTATTTGTATTAATGCTGTGGGTCTATGGCCCTTCTCTCTTTAATATCAACCTTTAGAGCAAAGCGGTTAGTCTTACTGTAGCAGTCCTTAAAATCAGTATGTTGTGTGTGTGTGTGCTGTGCACTTAAACTAAAGTGAATAATTGTAAACTTGTTTCTGGGGACTCGTAAATACTTGTTCTGGGGACAGTAGTAGTGCTACCGGTGTACTGACAATCGATCCATGGTTACTACGCAAGCACGACACAAAAATGTAATTGCTGATTTCATATTTGGAAAACAGGTTAGTATTGCAAGTATTGTTTGTTTTCCATCTTTATAAAAGGTGATATTTAATTTTCTTTAAGCTGCTTTTCATTTGTAACATTTATTAAACTTTCAAGTGGACCTACTCATTTTTTTGCACAAAACCACAGAATTTCGAGTCTCGGGTCAAGCCTTGATTTACTAAAGTTCTCTATGCTACCATACCTGGTGTTAGTTTTGTGGATTGTTCATTTTAATCTTCATGCAGTTAGTGGACACCAAGCCTTTTCAGTGGCGCTGAGAAAGCTATGTTGCAGTAATGAAGTAATTAAGTATTTTAGTATCATTTACATAATTCACTGGAAGACCTGTTCCAGGTTTCAGGATGACATACAGTGGTAAGTACCGAATGTTACGTCACGACATGCATGGGGACTGAGGTGAGACGCGAGGTGCAGGTTCTGTAGATGTAATTTTTAATATAAAAAACACACAGACTCTGTACAGGGGATAAACAAAACCAAAACAGGCTCAAGGGCCTTTAAACACAAAATACCATAACATGGTTGACCAGCCAAAATGACAAGAACTCAAAGAACTTAAATACAGAACACACACAGACAAGAACCAATCAAAAATCCCAATTACTTAAACTAAACACAAGAAAGGTGACAATGACTAAAGACAAAACAACACCCACAAGATTCAAAATAAAAGTCTGCATAACTAAAAGTAAAACGCCATTGGCTGAGACCTAACAGTACTTCCCCTCCAACACACCACCTAATGGGTGGAGGACGGGTACGAGGCAGCACACAAAACACCAACAAATAAAATTTCACGAATCCGTGGGCTCCACACGTCCTCCCCCTACCGGGCGCTTCTCACTGGCTGCCCTGTGGCCAGGTTGGACTGTGTGGATCCCACGCATCTGCTCACCCCTCGGGGGCCCACTATCACCTTTACAGCCCCCTAAAAAATTCAGGCAGATATTCCCCCTGTCCAATGGCGCTCTTCCAGAGCTTCAGGGAGACCAGGTCCCGACCAGGTCCCATCCAGGGCAGGTCCATCCCGTCCTTTGGGCTTTGAGTTCGGGTTGCAGGCGGTGGGGCTTGCTTATCCTCGGGAGCGATGGGGAAGACATCCCTCGCTGCCAGCACAGAAGCCCACATCCCTTTTGGCAGAAACATCCTGCTCAGCTCGTCCGTGACCTGCTTCCTAGGGATCCTGGTGTGTCATCTGCGCAGAAGGGGCCAGAAGGTGCCTCCGCGGAGCTGCGATTCATCCAGCCACTGCCAAGCTGAGGGATGAAGATCTGCGAAGACAGCACGGAAGCCTCTGGGACGCTGCGGATGGAAATCCCAGAAGTCCACTTCCTCTCGGCTGCACACATAAGCACCGTCATGGAGGCTGACTCCAGCCCTCCGACCGCTGTGGGGGCAACCAACTGCTCCTTAGCACAGAACCCACCGCAACCACAACTCAAGAGCCTGGGAGTCCTTGCAGGAACCCTGCTGTGCCTCTTGTTGGGCTGGTCAATCTGTCACATCACGACGTGCATGGGGAGTGACAGAGACTAAAGACACAACACCCACAAGATTCAAAATAAAAGTCTCCATAACTAAAAATAAAACAGCGGCCTCTACTGGCAGCTGGCCGAGACCTAACACCGAAGTTAGATCGATATTTTTAGAGAATATATGTCAGTAAGTATTCTAATTAAATAAGAATGTAGGATGTTTATGTAGACTCTTCTTAATAGTACACAGTCATGTATACAAAAGTGATTCTTTCTTTCACAGGTGTCTGATGTCTGGGACCTTACTGCAATTGATCTAACTGGCACTGAGCGTAAGACCTCTAGCACCTTCCAGTACATTCTCACTGCAACTACTTTTAAAAATGGCTTGGCTTTTTCATTAAATACCCAAATTTAGCCCTATACTTGTGCTCTTTTATATATCAAGTATATAGACATAGTGCCCCGTGTGAAGAATCTTGTCAAAGCAAGAAAGAAAATTTGTGAATGAAGTGAGAGTTAAATTGACTTTTCCATAACTAAATGCTTTCTTTTTGAAGTCTACTTCTTTTTGAAGTCTACTTCTCCTGATGCCCAATCTATCTCGTTGCGCTACTCCTACATAAAGATTTTAGCGCTTAGACCTTACCTCTGGTTCTCAGACTGTCCTGAAACTTGAGTGTTTCTTTGTATTGTAAGTTGCTTTGGATAAAAGCATCTGTGTTTTTGTGTGTGTGTGTTTAACCCTTAGAACTCAGAGTGTATTAGTAAAATCTGATTTTTACTACCAAACAAGAACAGTGTAAAACAGTCTAAATCCAGTGTTTGTTTTCCTAGAAGCTCACCGTTTGCTGCCCTTTCTCTCGGCATGCAGCTGCTCAGCTGCTCTCAAGTTAAGTTATTCTTCTGAACATGAGGTAATGTGGAAGGTGGAAAACTATAACCAGATTTCTCAGTTCCCTACTCAGTTCAGGACTTCTTGGCCAAATGTGTTAGATTAAAAATGTTTGACATTTTGAAATGTTAAAAATAAACATCATACATGTATTTTATCCTTATTTTCTAATGATGCTTAAAATGTAATACTATAATTTGTACAAAAATAATGGTTAGGGCATTGGCCCTGCAGTCAAAAGGTTTTGGGTTCAAATCCCGACTGCTAGTGTCACCACTGAGGTTCCCTTGAGCAAGGTACCGTCCCCACACACACTGCTCCCTGGGTGCCCCTCATTGGTGGCAGCCCCCTGCTTCACTTGGTGAATGAATTAAATGCAGAGAAAAATTTCACGTTGTGTGTTCACACGTGACTATAAGGGGTATTAAATTAATCAATGATAATGTGCTACCTATATTCTGATGGGGTAATTTAAAAATCAGACTTTGCTTCTCCACCTACAGTTTTTGAAATATGCACATGGTTCCAATGTCAGAACATCTTTTAATATCCTCTGCAGTGCGCTTGTACATCATTTTTTGATTGATTGATCAGGGGCCAGGTATCAATCATTTAAAAAATCAATTTTTGTGGTCGAGTTGCATCTGTAATATATAGGGAGAGAGAAGATGGTTGAATCACCTTCAAAATGTGCATCGGAGAGAGAGACTAATGGTAATAAGGCTGCAAAGCAACAAAATGTGCAGAAACACAAACATGGAGCACAGCTGAACACACAGACTCATAAACAGACATCAAGATGCTGAAGCTCAGGTCAGTTATAAAAAAAGATATGTATCATTGTGTGTTGTGGTCTAATTAAAAATAATCAGCCCATGAATGTGCCTATGTGTGCTTTCCGTTGTCTTTACCTATGGCTTGGTAAGAGCCTCTGAGTTCATGCTACCCCTGGCGGTGCAGCAATAGAGCGCTGGGCTATGAGTTAGAACATTGCTGGTTTACGTAGACAGAGCACTTAAACCAGCACACAAAACCAATGTTTGGGTGTCTCCAAACACTGGTTTTATTACAACCACACAGTCAAATTTTGCATTTTCACGCAGAAATGCGTCTAATTTAAAAATCTTTCCCACCTATGTAAACGTATGCTGGAAGCATTATGTGATAGCAGAAAACCGTAAGAGCATCAATTAAGTATGATGTTATTTTCTGATGAGCAGATTGATAGATTCTGTGTAGATTGATGATTATGATTTTACCCATGTTGTGGCATGTTTTGACAAAGTAGGACATTTTCTTAGAACACAGGCTCATCTAGATGCTATGAGCAAACAAATTCAGCCACAGGTCCAGCTGCTTCATCTGACAGCCTAGTAGTGATGCCCTACATCAGGGGTGTCCAAACTTTTTGCAAAGAGGGCCAAATTTGATAAAGTAAAGCTACAATATTTACTTCTGACATTTTTTAACCACACAAGTTACATGAAAATACACACTGTTATAAAATAATTTTCATTGTTACAATTATCTTTATTTTTCAAATGGCAATGTAACCAAATATAATCCACTCAGGCAAACGTGAACAACTCTAGAAACACAATTCTGCCTTTCATTCATATCTGGAGAGTCAGATAACATTGAACAAACAGTTTGATAAATACGTTTGCCTCATGAACATTTAAAACAGAAGTTATAAGTAATGCAAAGTGGTCTGTTATCATTAAAGTTTAAAACAAGTGAATTTTTTTTGTCACATCTACAGGTACATAACATCAACAGTTATAACCAAATCTTGTTCAAGAGTTTAATAAAAGAAGAGTTCAAGTTCATTAGTGTGCTTTAGGCTTTTTACTGTTAATAGTGACAGATGTTACCGTTCAAAACACTCAGTTTCAGATTGATCAAGGAACAGGTAACTTGCTGACACTAAATCTTTGCAGTCGCATAAATAAGTGAAGGGTTTGCAGCACGGATGCAGAGCCAGATAGCATTAGAATTATGCTGCCACCGTGTGGTGAAAGGAGGAATTACTTTTTTTTTTAAGTTTTATGATTTATTTATTCTGACAGAGCTGCGAGCCATAAATAAGACCGAAGCTGCGGGCTGTATGAAATCTGACAGCGGGCCGCGGGCCGGACTTTGGACATGCCTGCCCTACATCTTAATCTCATTAGAAACAGGTTTCACTAAACAAGCCTTTGAAAACAGACAGGCTTGTCAATATTTCTGTTTCACCATGAATAAATGCCTTAAATTCATTGACATTATAAAGAGCCTGGATCCAGTGGGGACCAGCTAAGTCTTCTGATTGGCTTCTCATGTGGTTGCTTTCAGTATGTCAAAAATCCCATTTTAGGTTTCTAGGTAGTAACAGTACCTCTGTGTCCATTTTTACTTATATACTTAATTAATATATAATTACTATATAATTACTTATCTCTACTACATGCAATAATGTAATTCCAACCATCATTTGTTTTATTAGTAATAGACACTTAACCATAAGTTATTTATATATACATTAACATCCAGCATTTGACACTGCAGATTTTTCATTGGATTTAATTAGACTTTCTATTTTATATTGTTCTTTGTCTCTGTGTGTCTGTGCAGTTTTAACATAAGCAGTTTCCTGTGGGATCAATAAAGTTTCCTGATCCTGTTTCTGATCCGCTTGTGACCAGCATGGTGTCCCTGAGCATTTGTTTGCTGAGCGTAGTGGCGTTTGATGTACTGCAGGGCCTACAGATATTTTGGCATCTGTTGTTAGGTTATTTGACTGAAGGTCCATATGGATAATGCATAAGAGAGGGGTGATAAGGGTATACATAAAGTGTGTGTTGATAGCCGTGGTGCGGAAGAAGGATTGACTGTGTCTTTGGTCTGTTTTGGTGATGGTTGGGGAAGTGGTGGAAGGGTTGGGGTGGTGATATTTCCACATGATTTTCACTGTACAGAACAACACACCACTGGTCTAAAACCCCTATTCAATTGTTGTTGCCTGGCAGGATCCTTTGGGATCCATTATATCTTTGTGTAAGAGAAATGGATGTAGGACTAACACATACACACACACGTACACACACACCCACACACACACACACACAAACACACACACACAAGCATGCCAATATTATATAGATATATTAGTCACACAGTCCATGTCCATGTGTACTCCTCCATTCAAAAGTGTGAAATGATGAGACTCGCCAAAACAGAAATCTTATTTTCCTTAATAGATAGATAGATGAATAGACAGACAGACAGATACATAAAAGCATACATAGTGTGAGAGAGAAATTGATTGTTAGGCAAATGTCTAACAACAGAGCAACTGACAGACAGAGAAGATAGAAACAGAGACAAGAACAATATGAAATATAAAGTCTAAGTAAAACAGGAGAAAATGCTCTATATGAAATACACTACACTATATGCACAAAAGCTGAGCATAAATAATATAGATAAGTACCTTCAGTTACGTGAATTACCAGCAACTCAAATAGTGCATGTAATGCAGTTCCAGAAAAAAATTAGAGACTACTGCAATTTATTTTTAAATCAGCATCTCTATGAGTATGACAACCACATTCCATGCCAGTATCACGCACACAGGTCACGTGACAGGCAAGGGAATCAGAAATGAGCACGTCACATGATATATAAGCCAGGTAATGCAGGTAATCCATGCTCAGTCATTGAGTCATCACCCTCAACCTAACTGCTTTCTAGACCTTCAAACAGTACTCTGGTTCAAATCAGACCTTGTGTGTGTGTGAGAACGCAGGTTCCGGTGGGAATCCTTACTCTAGTGATAGGGTGGTCTTAGAGCAAACTGCATGACTTACCAACCCTCTCGTGCTTTCCGTGTCTGGGTTCTTTCATCATGCTACACCGGTGTATCGGCTGCTCCTCTGTTGTGACCAAGGAAAAGTATAAAAACACTGCTGTAATCAACACTCTCCTCTCACTGTCACGAACAGGAATGAACGCGCTACTGAGGAGACCAGGTGTAGCGTGAGGGAAGGGCCCAATCGCAGATATACACGAGAGAGCTGGTACTTCACGCACTTTGCTATGAGAACGCTCCAGCGGAGTAAGGGTTCCCACCAAAGGAACTCTCGTTCTCACACGCACACAGAGAGGGTAAAGAGAGAGAGAGAGAACAAACCCCAGAGTACTCACGATACCAGGAGAAGTGTCGACACGTATTTGAGAAGGGTCTCAAATGTCTGTGTGCAGATCTACCGGCTCTTCCTATACTTATACCCCTTCGTGACGTCACTTCCGGCGCCGATTGACGCCACGTGACCCGGTGCGTGTGACACTCACAATGTGACCAGTTGGATGGTAAAACACTACTAGAAGTACGTGAATGGTAATTATTGCCATTTTGTTTAAGAGTGAACAAGAGATTTGTTTTCTTTGAATTATTCAAATACTGTAAACACTGCATCATTTCTCTTATTTTGATGTTTTGTCAATTCCTTTAAAAATATGGTTTAAAGAACAATATTTTTTATTTGGAAATTAGGAGAAATAAGGCAAAACTGTTCAGTTCAATACTTACACCTATAAAAAATAAAATCTGAGAAACTGAACATTTTTGCAGGGGTTTTTTCCGTAGCTGTATATGCTGTAAAACTATGCATAATTTCTCTCATATTTTGACACTGAAAATCAAAAGAAAAAGCATTTACCTGTTAAAGAAATGTGTTAAGCCAGTTCAGCACCAATCAGATTTTTTACAGTCTTCCGTTGCTTCCTGAGGGTTAAATGAGTAACAGGATTTGAGTATTTTCAAGCCCATGTGACCAGCAGAGCCCCATAAGTTGCTTAGGCGCTGGCAAGGGAAAAAATGCAGACTATAAACCTGACTACGCCAACTGGGGGCAAGATTTTAATTTACCTTTTATCTCGCCGTTTCATTAACACACTTCAACCCACACAGGTACATGTAAAAAGGTGCAGAAGACAGGGCTACTCTTTCTGAATTTCAATGAATTATTCACTTACACCGGGAGCCAACTTGATAAGTTATGAAGGAGAGAATTTCAGTTTCAATCAAAGAGTAATTCCATGTTCAGAAAGTGGTTCCTAGAATAAAACCTGTTTAATTCACAAATCTATATACCTGGAACCTGACTTCTCTGGAGGAGATGGAAAGACTGGAAGGGAAAAGCAAATTACTGGAACCAAAACTCACCCTTACACATACTTGTAATTACTCTCACAACAAAGAGGTGGAGAGACGGAGACAGAGCCAGTAAATGAAGTGCATGCAGCCAGTCATTCACACGGAAAGAAGAGTCACTCAAAGAACAGCTACTCAACAAAACTACAGATGAAAAAAGAGAGCACAGTCAGTTGGTTTTCCTTGTTAATTCACATCAAAATAAATGACAAATAAATGACATAAAATATAACAAATTACAAAGCAAAGCAAACCTAAAAAGACAAAACTGGAACAGACTTATTCTACAACGGTGCATTAGTTAATCATTAATGGACATAAATACTTGACCTAAATAAAATACTTCGCAATCTACCAAGTAAGGCATCAAGGAAGGTGTGGCTACAGCATGGTTAGATATCTCATGAAATGCAAAATATTAACTGACAATATTTTAAAGTTAGACATATTTTTAATAGTTAAATAATAAAGTGCCATGATCCAACAGATCAGCTCATTTTATTTAAAAAAAGCTAGGTAAATTGACTTTCCAAGATATTGGCCTTTTAAAAAAAGATGTACCTCGTAAGGAGCCTAGTTATGATTTGTTTAAGTGACTTCAGAAACTAAGAAACACTTGCCATTTTGGAAGTCGTTGTGATCACCCAAGTCAAACTTGGATGATACAGAAGTTTATGAGGTGATACAGAGACTTTCCACCTTTTCCACCAGTGAAAAATGCTGAACATGACAGTAAATGTGAAAAACTATACCTGATGTGCTTCTGTGCTTTTCAGTTTATAGAAGAAACAACAGGGCGGAGACCCTGTAGACCTCCATGCTTTCTTTTTCCATGTGGTGGAAAAAAAAGAAAAAAAAGAAAAACCCTTCAACTAATCATACACAGAACTAACAGAATTGCAGCACGCTTTGATTTTCCAGTGTATCTCAGTTTGGGAATGGTGTTTCTGACTCGTCAGCAAAGCAATTCCTTTTCCCAGAGTTTATGGGTTGTTCTCCCAAAACCACGTCCATGGAGTCGAACCAGCGGAACGTTTTTTCTGTCAGACCTGCTGTTGTTACTGGGGTCTTTTATAATTTAGAGTTTTGTTTGAGTTTTTCTTTTTTTCTCTGGATTCTTTATCCATGTGATGAAAACCTAACCCAGTTAACTTGTTAGTGATGTCCTGGAACACCTTCACATTTCTCACAGTGTTTTTCTTAGCATCATAGAAATCTCCCACTGAAATTTATCTTCAGCCCAAACAGTCGTGATTGTACTTTGTCAACTTCCCAGTTGTTAGTTAGTATCTCCACTGACCAATTAGAAAGCAGTGATGCAGTGAAGTTTCTCAGGTTTTTTCACCACATATGTGGCTTTATGTACCAGATTTGTTTCGTACTCTTTAAAGGAAAGTAATGTAAAGTAAAATGGCCCCCTATAATCATGAACACACCACAGCACAATAATGTGTGAACACACCACAGCACAGCACACAGTGTGAACAGTTTGAAATTCTTTCTCAATGAAGCAGGGGGCTGCCACCAATGAGGGGCACCCAGGGAGCAGTGTGTAGTGTATTTTGCTCAAGGGTACCTCAGTGATGACACTAAGAGAGCTGGGATTTGAACCCACAACCTTCTGATTGCAGGGGCAACACCCTTAACCACTAGGCCATCAGCTTGAAATAGTTTTCCAAACTTTGCCCCTTAAAACAGGCTGTTACTGTGATTTTTTATTTTTTTTTGCACGGACGGTGAAAAACACTGGCCTCTTCCCATGTTGTAATGACAACATTTTGCTCAATTAGAAAGCAGTGATGCAGTCAGCTTGGCTGCGGCCCACTCTCGGTCCTACCATCAAGCAGCTCAGGTACTGGTCACTTTATTTATAAAGGAAACTGTGGTACGGCACAGATTCTTGTCCCAGTGGAAGAATGCCATAAGTCTTGAGACGTTTTATTAAAGGGCCCATATCTACATTCTTTTATAATTTTTTTCTCAGGTTTTTTTCACCACATATGTGGCTTTATGTACCAGATTTGTTTTGTACTCTTCAAAGTAAAGAATTGTAATATAAAGTGGAGCCTTATAATCATGTGTGAACACACCACAGCACAGCACACAGTGTGAACAGTGTGAAACTCTTACTCTGCACTTAACCCAATCGCCAAGTGAAGCAGGGAAGTGCCACCAATGAGTGGCATCCGGTGAGCAGTGTATGGCGACAGTGTCTTGCTCATAGGTACCTCAGTGATGACACTAGCAGTGCTGGGATTTGAACCGACAGCTTTCTAGGCCACCAGCTGGAAAAAATAGTTTTCCAAACTTTGCCCTTTAAAACAGGCTGTTACTGCGACTTTAAGACTGATATGTGTCAGTGATTTCTGTTCTGATTGGCTGCATTATATTGTGCTTCATTCCAAAAGCAGTTTCGGCTGAAACATCCTTTATAACCTCAGTGTACATGATTGTGGCTAAACTGGCTGAATACGATGATATATTAAAATATATTAAATGCATTTGTTTTTGTGAGTTATTTGAAAACAGGCTTATTTTGCAGATTTGATTCTATTAGTGGACTTTATGGAATGTTTAAGGCTTAACATATTCAAATTAACCTTTTTAGTTCAAAACAAAAAGGATTTTCCATGATAAAGGCCCTTTATTGTGTTATTTATCTGAATCATGCACATACATTGCTCTAAAACACTTGGCCATAACGCCTTTTTACTATACATAAGTATTGATGAATGTAATATCCATGGGATGCCAATCATGGAACTGGCATTAAAATGGCATAGATGAAAGAAATGATTGCGTGGTGTTAATGTTAAGCATTCTGATGGGTTATATAAAGAAATCAAGGTTCGATAGGCCAGCTGGATTTAGCTGAGCATCTGGGCTGCTAGGAGTGCGCAGCTTTATCCGTCTCTCTGGCCTCGTTTCTGAATGAGAGAGGGAAGGAGATGGCAGGAAGAGGAGGGAGTGTGACAGGAAAGAGGAGGAAGTGTGACAGGTTAATGCTAAGGCGGGATGTTCCTGGCCTTTGAAGAGTGGTGCGTGTAATTTTTTTCTTCACAACGGTAGTCAGAGGGCTAGCGGATGATGGGTGCTTTCAGCGCCTGAATGTATAGCATGTTTAAAATAACAGCTTCAGCACCATGGAAACCACACTTCTCTGCTAGTATTGGCTAGTATTGCTTCTTGCTGTTCTCGCATAGATCCATGTGCTAAAGCTTTCACTCTCTGTGAGCACATCCTCCCCTTTTTGCCATTCATGCTCTTATTTGAGGCTACCGGCAGCCCTGGAGCCGAGAGAGAGAGAGAGAGAGAGAGAGAGAGAGAGAGAGAGAGAGAGAGAGAGAGAGAGAGAGAGAGAGAGAGAG
>JBBJLS010036186.1:0-14183 GCA_037577275.1 Bryconaethiops microstoma
GTGGTGTGCTGGAGGTAGGATTCGAACCCACGACCTCTTGGTCCAGAGGCAAGTATCCTACCACTAGGCCACCAACAGCCCATACTTAATAATCCCACTTGATATAAGACCCCTAATTAATAAATATTAATCAATTAATAATTGATTATTAATTATTCAATGAATATAGTGGTGAATCAGTCCTAAGCTAATTCCCACATATATTCTGGTGGAGAATCAATCAACTAAATTTCCTACAGTGGACGAATTAGACTTGAAAGACATGCAGAAGCAATTCGAGCAACTATTGAAGTTCACATTTATTGTAACTCTTTTATTATAGCCATACTACACAATGTATATTTTATTTTATTTTTCAGTCTATTGTTTAGACTGAACATTTCCATACACTTGTACTCACAAACTTATAACATTCCAAACGCACTCATCCCTTGTATCCATGTAATTTGGATCTTTAATGCAATAATGAACTGAGCTGACTTAAGCCTTTTGACCGCAATGGCCACGAGTTTGTGATAAGAAATGTTTGTTGACTGGTAAATACCAAAGAACAGTGGGATAACAGTCACTGGATGTACAACTGTAATGACTTTACAATATACTTTATCATCTGGATCAAAGGCAATAATAAAGAAAAAGACATTCGTTAATTAAGTTGCCCTTACAGGCAAAGGGCAGTTAGATTGCAGTTAAGGCACTGGCATACAGGGGGCTGTGTTTGTGTATGTAATTATGATGATGCCGTTTGTAGACCCTAGGTCCCTAAACTGCATTGTCATTATTACTCACACAGAGAACACCCCCGCCCCCGAATCCTGCTGGCAGGCTCCCTGGAAGGCAGAGTGCAGTCCCGCACTTAAATGAGGGGAACTGTGTTTATGTAATTATGACAATGCAGTTTGTGGTTTTAGTCCCTGTTGTGTTGTTAGCCCACAAATACAATGGTCTTCAACTTTGCCTACCGTGGCTATCATACAGAAATGTATATTGAGAATAAGAGCATGGAACAAAAAAACTATAACTACTCCTTATGATGGTGGGGGCCATACCAAGAGGAGCTGCAAAGCCCAGCAATGCAATTTAAAGTGAATTTTAATGTATTGCATTGATTTAAAGTGATACTAAGAAGGCAGACTTCTAGCAAATAAATGATATCCCCCATTGCACTTGGAAGATCCCTCTCTAACTATCAAGGGTTCTATTAAAGAGTGGCTATGCATCCTGTTAATGACTGGTAATTGTTTGAGCTGTTAATTGGTTAGCTAACGTTGCATGTTTGCAAAGTAATATAACATCTGGGTCCAAAAAAATGGAACTGTTGGTCCCACACTTGAAAATTGAAAATATAAGCTTTGCTTATTTTTGTGTGTAGAATGTGTGTGAGCACAGAAATGCAATACATGTAGACTTAATCTGTGTTGCAGAAACAGGTTTCAATGATCGTTACTGTGTTTATGTACACCTTCATGCACAACGGCTTTCACAATGGCTTCAAAAGACTTTATGATAGCCTTAATATGATAACCTTAGACTTCTTTGGGTTCAGCATGAATTAGTCAGGAAGTCTACTTTTTACAATTCAGGACACTTTACAGAGCCTGTAATGTTCCTCCTGTCTTGGGATGCTTTATTTTGCTTTATGACTAAACCCAAATAAAGGTAAGTTTGTTGTTCTTTTTACAATGTAATTCTGAGATAATAACTAATAAAGTGAGTATCCAACCACTTTATTAGTTATTATCCAGTAATTCTTCTCATGCCCATTGGCCCTGGGAAAGGCTTTGGGTACCCATGACCATAGTAAGGAATAAGCAGTTACAGAAAATGAAGGAATGAATGAATGAATGGATGAATGAATGGACGAATGAATGGAAATCTGTTTTTAATGAAGAGTAATATCTAGCTGAAACTATGGAGAACATTTCTTTGACCATCAGTTTTAACGCTAGATGATATAGTAAAAACCTAGTCACCATGATTGTTAAGAAAAAAGTTTGTTTTAACTAGTCCAGTATTTTCAGAACATTTTACTGTACTTTCTCAAAGTCTTTCAGAGCGTTGCTGATGTTCAGCTGAAACAGGTTCCCGAATATGGGCACAGCTCAGGGTCCAGGAGGAAAGTTCTTGGGTCTCTGGATCCTGATGAAGAAGAAGTGGAGGCAAATAAAAATCCAAATCAGGACCAAGGAGCCCAACATGGTGACTGCTGTTCAGCTTTATTCTGCTCTGATTTAGTTCAGTGAAGTTGGAAAGATATTCACAGATTTGAAGTTGTACAAATAAGTCACAAGTGAAACAGTGTCTCTTTTCCAACTATATTAAATTAGACAGTGTAGAGTTCCCACTTATTTTTTTATTCAAACAATGCCCCCTTCTATGCTGGTCTGTGAGATCAGTGCACGGGAACAGTTTACAAAGAGCAACACCAAAAAGAGAAAGTACAAAGATAGTCATCAACTTCTACAGTGTGGCATCACCAAATTCACTTCACACATCAGTGGCCTCCAGTTGATCATACAACAACACTTTTGCATATTTCTAGGGGCTTTAAATTGAAAAAATGATCAGTTCACTCTTACACAGTTATTCTTCACTCTTACACAGTTATTCAATAATTGTGAACTAAGTGTTGTAGTATAACCTACAGGAGGCTATTAATGTGTGAAGTGATTTTGGTGACATCACTCTGTGTTAAATTTATTACTAAATGTTTTTCCCAATAATATTCCCAATAATAATGCAAAAGCTTTGTACCCCCAAACTAAATTCTGTAGTATAACCAGTAAGGAAGCACTAATGTGTGAAGTGATTTTTGATGAGACTATAAACTGTATAAGAGTGAAGTTATTGATCATTTTCCTATTTGACATCTCCAGAAATGCAAAAAACATTTTTAATTGCTGAACTGAGTGTTGTAGTATAATCACCAGGAGACCACTGATGTATGGAGTGAAACTGGTAATGCCAAGTTACTGAAAATTTTTGTAATACATTTTTTCAGTGTTGAACTTTGTAGGAGGTGCTTTGATGTCGACTTTAATATGGTTGGAAAAATAAATCGTTAATGATTCACTTATCGTTAATGATTCACTATATATCTTTACCTCTTCTAACACTTGGTGTTCCCAAAAGATTTTAACCTTCGGTACACAAACGTCTTCCAACTTCATCCCTGTATGCACGTGTGTGACAGCAGAAACTGCTCTACTTGCAGTCTCAGAAGAACTTCTTGCAGCAAGATCAGCTGATTCAGAATGCTGCGGCAAGCTTAGTTTCAACGTTCCCAAGTTCACACACACCACACCTTTATTAAAGAACCTTCACTGGCTTCCAGTGGCTGCTCACATTATGTTCAAGGCCTTAACACTTGCGTTCAAGGCCAAGAACGGACTTGCACCCCCTTACATTACAGCATTAATCAAACAACGTATCACTTCTCGTCCTCTCAGGGCTTCAAGCACGGCTCGTCTTGAGCCCCCGCTGCTCAAAAGAAGAGGGAGACATGCGTCGAGACTCTTCTCAGTCTTGGCCCCCCAGTGGTGAAACAAACTCCCTCTTCCTATTAAATCCACGGAGTCCCTCACTGTCTTCAAGCGTAGCCTGAAGACCCACCTCTTCAAAGAGCACCTTGTGACTAATTGTGTTTCATTTCGCTTTCTCCTACTAATAAAAAAAAAACAAAAAAAACTTTCTTTGACGGGTATTGTTTAGGTGTCGTGGACTTGAGTTAAGCTTTACAGGTTTAAGAAACAGATGTAGACTACTTAAGCACGGTTGTACGTCGCTCTGGATAAGAGCGTCAGCTAAATGCCGTAAATGTAAATGTAAATTCACTACATATCCTGGTTTTAGAAAACATTTAAATAGTGTTCATGATAAAGATTCTTGTCAAACTGGTGATGCAGTAACTGAGTCATTTCAGGATGATTTTGACAGTTTACAAGATACTATAGAAGTTGCAGGAACAAGTGTCTTGCAGAACGCTGAGGCTGGTTCTGAAAACAATGAATCGATGAAAATACTAGACATTTGTGCTAAAATTATTGCTAAACTCATTGGTAGTGGTGTGGCAAATAGTGTAGTGTCAGCAGTTGTTTGTGATTTGGAAGATTTTGTTGATGGACTGCACTTTCAGTTTAAGCAGAAAGTACTGTCCGCTGTGCCAGTAGATAATCCTGTTAGATCTACATTGGAAAAACATCTTAAGACTTTTGAAAACCCAGCTGAGAGCTTTGATACAGAAACTAAAAGGAAGAAGTATTTCAGTGCAAAATGGGGGATTGTGGAGCCTGTGGGAAAAAAAATTAGGAAATATTTATGATACACGGTTAAATAAAAATACAGGAACTTATGACCAGGTTCCAGTAAAAGACACCTTTGTGTACATTCAAATTTTGGAGACAATCAAATTTATCTGTCGCAATTCTTACATTTGTGAACTGCTTGCGAAAGCTTGTGAATAAAAAAAGACAGATATGAAGACTTTTGTGATGGAAGTTACTTTAAGACACTTTTTTTCAAAACAACCGACTTCTTTGCAAATTCAAATTTTTTACGATGACTTTGAGACTGCTAACCCATTAGGTTCCAAACATGGTGTTCACAAAATTGGTGCATTGTACTTTGTCCTCAGAAATCTGCCACCAAAGTTAAATTCTGCATTGATGAACATTCATTTGATTGCATTGTTTCATGCAGAAGATGTGAAAAAATATAGCTTTGATCCTATTTTATAACTTCTGATTGATGACATAAAATTACTGGAGAGTCATGGCATTGATTTACCCTTCTCATCTGAAAAGGTCCAATGCACTATATGTCAGATAACTGGGGACAACTTGGGGATGGATGTAGTTTTACATTTTGTAGAGTCTTTCAGTGGATGTTATTTCTGTCGTTTGTGTTTGATTGAAAAGATGATGCTCAGAATGTGTATAGTGAGGATGACCCAAAGATAATCTTGCGAGGGAAAGAACTTTTTGAAATGCACTGCAGTGCGTTGCAATTTAATCCTTAAAAGCTGCATGTGTTTGGCTTAAAGAAGAATTCGATAATAAATAGCCTACAGTTCTTTCATGTTTGCTAGAATTTTTCACTGGACATTATGCATGACATTCTCGAAGGGTTGGCTCAGTATGAGATAAAGTTACTGTTGGAATATCAGAGAATTTTTGTTAAAACATGGTCTTTTGTCATGAATATATGCTTTTGACTATGGCTACTTGGAGTAGTGGCAATATTGGACAGTAGTGGCAATATAGTATTGGTCTCAACTCCATCCAGTCTCTCAGTCTGGTAAGAAACATTCCTTTGATTTTTGGTGACATTGTGCTAGAAGGAAATCAGAACTGGGCATTGCTGTGCTTTTACTGCAAATAATTAACATCATATTTTGTCTGTCTGTTACCCTTGGCATGACTGTGCATTTAAAGCATTTAATAATGGAACACCATGACTTGTTCAAACAGTGGTATCCAGGTAGAAACATGGTTCCTAAACATCACTATATGTCCAATTACCCAGCTTGTATAAGAAACATTGGACTAATAATACATATGTGAAGTATGAGAGGTGAGGCCAAACATAGGGTATTCAAAAACACCCTTAAAAACTTTAAGAACATCACAGTGTCACATGCCAAAAAAAACACCAAATGTCCATTGCATACAAGTGGGAGACATCTCCTTTAAACCATGTTGAGTATGGACCCTTGAAATCATTTAATGTTGATAATGAGGAAAATAGCGAAATGATCACCCAAGTCTTGCCTGCTGTTGCAGAAGACACCTCCTCTACTAATTGGGTTAATATTAGTGGAACTGAGTACAGAGCACGATTTGTCATTTGCTGTGGATCTGAACATGAGATGCCTGTGTTTTGCAGAATAAAAATGATCCTTCTGGTTAATAGTGTCACCTTCATAGTTAACAAGCTTATGACAGAAAACTTCAGTGAACATCATCATGCCTACAAAGTGTTTGAAGCTGACGAAAAAGATGTCATCAAAGCAGACTGTATTGAAATATACAAGCCCTTTGACCTACAAAGTGCTTATGGTGGTGATGATGGGCTTTATGTTGTACCTTTCTTTTCTTTGTAAATGTACAAATGTTCCATGGTGTTTGGAATTTAATATTCATTTAAAAGGATTGTTTGTTCAATTGTTCATGTTTTTTGTGACTCAACAAGGAATCTCAGAATATTGAATATAACATAATTGTAAAATTATTGAATGTCATAATTGCACTTCAATGTGTTAACATGACAGAATCATATCGATGAACACATTTAAGTATTAGTGATTCACACAATGTAGTGCAGTGTTAAATAACACTGAATATTTTGAAGTAACACCCACAGTTAACACAATCTAGCGTGAAAATGTAACACTATTGTGTAGTTAAAATATTAACACTATGCAATTAACTCTGGACCGGTGAGGATTATATAAACACTGGGATATTGTTGTGTTTAACACTGTGGGAGTTAAATTAACACTGACAATTTTGCAGTGCAGAAGCTGTTTACATACGTGTTGTCTTTGAGTATCTAAACAACAAAACACATTAATACACAATGTCACGATTGATTTACTCATGATTACCATCTGTAATACCATCCATACATTGTTTAAAGCTACATATTCTTACCTATTTCACTTCGCTTTGGAACTCTAGCGCGCTTGGTTGACCCGGTCGCTGCTCCGCATTTGCTGTTTTTCTGTTTACGGATGGCTTCGCGTCCCGACGGCGGTAATTTTTTTAATCCGATGGGGGTTCAGAAAACGTTGCTGTTGGGACGTTTTTGTGGCGACTCATCACACAGTCTCGATATGCTGTTTACAAGCCTTTGTAAATCTGCTAAAATTCGTTATTCACATATGTTAGACACACGTGTAAATACGATTAAAAAAAAAAACAGAATATATGTTCAGTGCGCACCGACACATGCTCCGGCATTGTCGCCTTGGTAACTCACTTGCGGTGTAATTTACTAATTTACATCATTTACTATTGGAATAACATATAATTCGTTAACACTACATAAATGGTGCCAAAATGTTTGAGATTTGCTATAGATGTCAACCAGTATTAAGACAGAGGTAACTCACATATGCTGCCGTAACCTTAAACTTCACAAATTGCTTTGAATGCTTGACCTAATAAACAATTATATTACCTGTTAAACAAAAACAAAATCATAAGAAAGGATTGCTAAACAGGGTATACCCTCAAGCAATGTTAAATAGGCAATATACCTCACTCTTCATGTAGTCTGCCATCGTGGATTGATTCGTCGTGAACAAAATGTGCTGCTCCTAGTGTCTTTGTCAAAAGTCAACTACTAAAGCTGGGCATACACTGATTTTTGGCCCATTTAGAGATGATTTTTCACTCATGCGACCATTTTGGGGATCGGCTCGAGTTTCGCCTTAATCATGTGTCGTGCATCGTGTAGTATACATGGGGTAACGAGAAGCAATTAACACTCACAACCAGCAATCGTATGGTCACAAGAAAATCAAACCTGTTTGAAATCCTGGTCACTCCTCGTGAGGGTATCGCACTGTTGAAGCAGTGCCATGAGCCGATTTAACGCAACCTCTCACACTGCGCATGTGCACACAGAAATGGAAGTGAAGAACCTTGAGAAGAGTTGGATGGAGCCCCACGTGTCGTGTATGGACGTACAGTGTGAGCAGTCAGGTCGCTTCAGAGCATCGTGCCGTATAGTGTGAGAACATGCATTGTGAGCTATGAACTTCTAACCCCCTGCGATTCAGCCGTACAGTTTGAGCAGGAGCTGAATACCGCGACTGAATACATCGCATAGTGTATGCCCAGCTTTATAGGACCTGCACAAACTCCTTGGGGGGAGTTAACATGATAACACAACGAATAACACCCCGCAGTAAATGATTGGAAAGTGGGGTGTAAAAATCCATAAGTAACATTTGTTCAGAATGTTCTAGCCACCTCCACAGCATGAGTCTAAAACAACCCCCTATTTACACAGCCCTCAGATCAATAAACAACTTACACAGGTAATGATACCCCTAACAATTGTCCAAAAGCCTGCTAGACATTCCACCATCTATTTGCTATTTTTATAAAATTGTGGCACACACAAAATAGGTGACCACAGGTTTGAAGGTGGTTTTTTTGGGTTTTTTTTAGTATTTTCATAACTATTTTCCAACTATTATCACTATAGAACGGCCTAGTGCCTGGTAGGAACATAAATGTGTGACACAGGTGGAGCAGTTGCATCCTGGTTGCTATGGGGACGGACCTCCGCGCTCAGCCCTCAGATGCACTTTGGATGAAGTTCTGGAAAGTAGCAACCTGTGTCATCTCCTTGTTTTATTAACCTGTTTCCAGGAACGTTATCTTTATTACTGTGCTACCACTCTTGGGACCCGTAATAAAATAATACCATAGTGGTCTTCTATTAGTATTCAGACATCTTGCTGCTTGGTTTTCTATAGGCCACCCTGGAGCATAAGTGTTGTTAAATTAAGCAGGCCTTCATGAGATGAAAATCTCAACACATCTGTCTAAATCTAATCTTGAGAAACAAGAATGTGCTGATATTTCTGGTAACAAGAAATTACCAGAATGTATTTAACCTGCAGTTTACTTCTAACAAATTGGGGGCTCATGCCGTTGAGGGGCAGACTTAGAGAGTGTGTGTGTGTGTGTTTCAGCTCTGTTGTATCTGATTGCTTGATGACAACACATATAACAATGACCACCATACGACACTCTCCATCAGTTTTCTCTTAAATTCATTAAAAAAACCTCAAATTTAATGGTGATATCAATGTCTAATTATTTGTCTAATAAATTTACAATACACAATGGTAGAAAACCAGTGTATAAAGAATTTTTTCTGACTATTAACTTTTTCCAGGCAACAGTGTAAGTATTACCAGAGCCTGTGAAGATTTATCGCATAAATGTGTTTGATTCTCATTCCACACACCCCTCCTTTTCCAGGGGACGCAGTGGCTCCTCTGTAACCTCTGGAGGGGTGAATGGGTAAGATGTCTTCTTGTCACAACCAGTGAGAAGAAGGAGGCACAGTTTACTTCTAACAGACTTCCATACAAATAACGATTTATTTACACTAATGAATAGAACTGAACTGAACAGAAACAAGGCTTGAGGGCCAGAGACGAAAAACTGAACTAAGAAGAGGACTGGACCTTAGGTGAGTGTATGCTCCCACAATCGGATCTAAAAAGAGGGCTAACTTAAATACACAGGAGGGAGCACCAAGAACCAATGATGAAAAGGGAAATGATGAGCGCTAATTCTAGCCGGCTGAAAACACTCAAAAGTCCGATGCCGGCTAGAGGGAACCGCCTCTGGAGGGCCAGTTCACAGTTTATTGGTGCCCTCTAGTGGGCGAAGGGTGGAACCGTGACAGTTTTTTCCTCTTCCCTGTAGGATCAGGAATCCTAGTTATCAGAAAAGGATCACACATTCCACAGACGTCTTGGACAAGAGCAGGGGAGGGAGTCATGGCATCTCTGAAAGAAAACAGGCCCTTTGAGAAAGCACGCTGAAATTAACACCTCTTCGCTCACCCCTCACCTGTGAACTCCAGCCATTTGTCTTACAAACAAACATTCCCAAATGGGAGATAAAAGAGGAAGCTCCTCCAGGGAATCAACACACTTAGCCATAAAACTCAGGAGTCAGACGGGTTGTCTCCACTACACAAACATTCCTACATACACTGGCATCCTGCCAATTCCAGAAAGCGAGAGACATTCACTTTATTCGTTGTGGTTTCATTTCCTTCTCTATTTTTCATACTCTTCCATAATGGGGTGCTCTGCAATAATGTCCTGAATGTTAAATCCCTCCAGTTAAAGGGTAAATAACCAGGGTATCAGTTAAGAAAGGGCTATCGCTCTCCAAGTTCTTCTTTTCTGTCTGATTAAAGAATGATGTTGGTCACAAAATGCTCAGTGGGTTGTAATAACCTTGTGTATTAGGTCCATTTTACTTCAGCACGTGGCCTTTGAATACTAGAAGCGATATTTAGAGTTTAAGGAAAGCCACGCCGAAGGAGAACCATGAGGTCAGCCATATACTCAGCACAAAGACAGAACAAAGGGGACAAGAGATTCCACTGATCTTAACCCACAAACTTTTGGAGAAAATCACAATTGTTAATTACTGGAGGGAATGGTAACCACATGATAGTCAGGCATGTTTAAAGTTGTTTAGTAACTAAGTATCGGTAGGTTAGAATGCATCTGGGGATGAAGACGCAATCTGTGGAAAGCGTAATATTTTTCCTATACGTGTTTGGTGTCTCTGTGAGGCTCGGAGCATGACAAGGATAGAATCATAAGTTTAATTAGTCCAGCATAAATGGTTTAAGAGATATGAACTTTATTAAGTTTCATTGGCCACCAAGAACATTCTCTCATCCCATGAGACCATAAAAGAACCCCCCCGCCCAAGGGGGGAAGATTCTCTGATTGGCTAGCAGCCAAGTGGAAGGGGGGCAAGGAGTTAGCAAACACTCCCCATAAAAGGGAGACCCCTGCCACAGAACTTCGAGCAAGTTTCGGGAAGAGGGCCTGGGCCCACTCTCTCAAACCACTCCACTCTGCCTTGCCCATCGCCTACTGCATCTTCTTCTGCATCTTCGTCTCCCCTGCCTTCAAGCAGCAAGACCCAAGGCCTGAAACTCAGATCCATCTCTCCAGCCCAAGACTGACTCCGCTTCATCCCAGGACTGGGGCATAAGTAAACGCTTTTTCTTAAATTGTCAAACTCTGGTGCAAGGGTGATTTTACATGCTTAAACAGGTCTTGGAACATTGGGCTGTGGTACTTGATTCAGGAGCTTGTTGTTCAGGGTCAGATGAACTGTGTTTCCATAACCATATCATAAGTACTAATATTATCAGTAGTCCCGTTCATAATATTTTGTGTTTGTGTGTTAAATATTTGTCTAGAGTGTCAATAAATGTTGTCTTAGCATGATCAGCGATTTTTTCTTCTTCAGTAAAATTGAAGTCACTTCATGGCTGCGATAAACGTTACCTATGCTCATTAAAATAATAATAATAACGAACTGAAGACCTAGTCAGGCAGACTCTTGTTAAATGCGCAGTTAGTAAGAGTCTTAAAGGGTTAATTCCGTACTTCTGCTGAACTATCTCGCTGGCCGAATGGTTTACGCTGGATCACTTAATAAGCCCTGCCTGCTAGGAAACCCTTAATTAATAATTAATTAATCAATTACTAATTGATAATTAACTGATCAATTAATGAATATAGAGGTGAATCAGCCTAAACTGATTCTAGTGGAGGATATCGAATTCTGAGCTAATCTTGTTCCTACATCCCTAAATATAGAAACACAATAATGTCCATCACCTATTTACTGTCTAATGTTATTTTAAGGTGGCCCAGTCCCTTTATATATGAAATCCATGATGTGAAATGTTCCAATTTATCAGAATGTATTTAACCTGCAGTTACTTCTCACAAATAGGGGGCTAATGCTGTTGAAGGGCAGACTTAGAGTGCTATTTTTACCAGGCAAAGACAAGTAACATTTAAATTGGTGAGATTTGTTCTTCCATTGACACCAGCCATAAATCAACAGAGTCAAAACCGTTTTGATTATCAGGATGCCATGAAGTTTGACAACAAAGGGCCATAAACACAAGGATCAAAAGTACACGTCTAGGGAGGGGTGGAGCCATAAAACCATCTATCATAAATCTTCAGAGCCATAAATCATTTTTGACAGAAAGTGCATTATAAGACTACTCCTCCCTAATGACTACAATGAACCGCGTTTGTTCTTGCTCTGATATGTTGTATACATTTGACTTTATTGATATTTACATTCTAATTGTAGTTATAGATTTCATCTAATAAAATAAAACTTCCATTACTAATTTTATTGAACAATAGGTTATGATTTCTGCCACATATTTTTATAAGTTATATAAAAGTTATTTAAACCCCCCCGCCCCCTTACAAAAAAGGGGATGGGTGGATGGATAGTTATTTTTTGCCCACCAAGATAAGCCAAATGCCTACCCACATATGATGCTTTGGTCACACCTCTGCTTGGGAATTGAACATTATGCTTTAGCCTAGATTTTACCAGGCCCACATCTGTTTCATGTTTGAACGATAGCTCATTGGGCAGTTGCGGGAACATTTTCAGTTTTAGAAAAGTTTCATGTTCTGTTGTATTACACATTTGATTGACAAGTCTACCTGGGTCATCCCTGCATTGTGGACACATAGCCCTTGCCCAGCAAACAATATGATGTTGAAATTATGTCTTTTGGCCTACCGTAGAAAAGACGTCTTCAGAGGGTGCAGAATGAAAGTTTTTATGTCTTTTTTAGAGGTCCTCTGGATGTTCGGTTATGACAACTATAGGACAGTCCGGAAATGGTCGGTGTAGAGGTAGTTTTAATGTCACACATAGACTTAATTTAGACGTAATTTATGTATTTACTGCTTTAATTACAAAATAATCGCCACTATATAATCTAATACCATATATTTCACCCCAATAACCTAGTATCAATAAGCAAATTCAGTACAAAAAGTCTCACACAGCATTCTTAATACATTTTTATTGGTAGTATCAGATCAGGTGATAACACACATCCCCCTCTCCTTCTGTCTTACAACATTATAACAATACATTTAAACCAAAAACTAAGAAAATTTAAACAAGACAATAATTCACTCAATACACAAAACCTTAACATTGTATCCATGCTTAATGTACATGCCCAATCCTTCCTCGTCTTGCTGGAGCATGTTACAGATGTTCCGCTGCATGTCTTCGAACAGCGTCTTCCGTTGCCTCTGTAAATTATTTCAAGGCAGCGTCTGTAAAAGTTAAAAGACAAAGTGCATAAGCAATCTGAAAGCCATGTACCAGGAACACACCACCTGCACACGCTTATACCTATAATATAATGAAAATCTACATACACTGATCAGGCATAACATTATGAACATTATGAGCACTGACGGGTGAAGTGAATAACACTGATTATCTCTTCATCATGGCACCTGTTAGTAGGTGGAATATATTAGGGAGCAAGTGAACATTTTGTTCTTAAATGTAGAAGCAGGAAAAATGAGCAAGTGTAAGGATTTGAGCGAGTTTGATAGATTATGATAGAACTAAATTATGATAGAAAGGCCACTGGGTCAGAGCATCTCCAAAACTGCAGCTCTTGTGGGGTGTTCCTGGTCTGCAGTGGAGCTTATTCTACACTAATTCCCAATAACTCCATTCTGCACATCTGAATTTCTATTGGTTCAATAATTGAAATGAATCAATTGCCAATTCCCTCCCCACCCAGCAGCTTACTACGAACTTAAGAAAAAAAAAGAAAAGTAGAAAAAAAGACTCCATTAAAGAATTAAACTACAGGAAGTAAGAGTATGTCTCCTTCATTAACGATTAACAATCCTGGAATTATTCTGAGAAATATATGTAATTGGGCGGAGTGACATTTCTGTCACAGAGAGTGAGTGGACGAGAACGAACCTTGCCTTGTAGTTGGCCCGTGTAGCGTGACGGATGAAAAGCGCGGATAGAAGCGAGAGGGTTGGTTAATCATGCAGTTAGTCTGCAAACGCTAAAAAGTTATGATTCCCACCGGAATCAGCGTTCACACTCATGCACACAGTAGAAACAAGAGTACTCATGTGAGCTTGAAGTTGAGATGGCCAGATGAGAAGTAGGACTCAATGACTGAGTTCCCCTTTTCCTGTTCATATACTCTGTGACGCTTTCATTTCTGGTGTGCACGTGACAGTACCCCCCCCCCTCCAGGACCGTCACCAGGGGGGGGGTACTGTCCCCCCTGGTGAGCTGCAGGTGCCAGAGGAGGAGTGGAAAACAGGGTGGACTCAAAGATAGGCAGGCAGCTGGAGGCAGCTGGAGCCGGAAGGTGACAGGGTATTTCAGTGAGTGATCCTGTATGGTGAAATGAAATGAGGGGTGAGTTTCTTGGATTCTGTGTGTAGGTGCAGATTTTGGATGGAGAGCCATACATTTACAGCATTTAGCAGACGCTTTTAACCAAAGTGACTTCCATTCCCTAACTACAGGGGACAGTCTCACAGTCTCCCTGGAGCAACTTGGGGTTAAGGGTCTTGCTCAGGA
>JBBJLS010036207.1:0-14183 GCA_037577275.1 Bryconaethiops microstoma
GAAGGTGTAAGGAAAGTGCAGAGAGCTGTCTTTGAGAGACAGATCCCCAGCTGGAGAAATGCAAGAACTTATATTTGATCCTGCTCCAGGAAAAAGACCACCTGAGATGTTGCGGTCCAATAGGAACAATTCTCCACTGAACAACCACTGAGCAGGAAAAAAATCGCAAAGCTTCATTCTGAGTTTTAAAATAAACATTAAGAGGAGTTTTCACTGATCAGCCGTAACATTAAAACCACCTTAATGTTATATGCACATATTAGGTTCTTTAGACTGGTTATTTGGCGAATACTGACCACTGGATATCAGGAAACATCAACAACACTTGCCGTTCTGGAGATGCTCTGACCCAGTCATCTAGCCTCACAGTTTTTTGGGTTTTTTTGCAGAGTCACTCAGATCCTGAAGATCTTGCACTTGCCCATTTTTCCTGCTTCCAACATTGACTTCAAGAACAGAGAATATCCGGTAGCCAGTGTGTAAACCAAATTCCGCAATTGTGAGGTCCACATACAAACCTTCAGCTGTTTTCAGTTAGGAAGTTAGCAACATGACATGCTAAGCTAAGCTTAAGCATCTTCCTTGTGTCTGTGTATGTTTCTACTCTGAGCTCTGGTTTCCTCCCACAGTCCAAAGTAATGCACGTAATGTGGATTAGATTATAAATGTTTCAGTAACTTTTTTATGATAACCAAAATTGCTACCTGGCTGTACCTACTGTCCCGCCCTGCTAGTGAGACAATTTTATTCTCTCTCTTTATTTTGGAAGGGCTTGAAATGTTTAAATAAAGCCTAAATGGAACAAACAAAAACACTCCTCCTAATGCACAAGTTTGATGTTAATTATTCAGTTTATTTTGTACTTTTATAAACTAAGAGATGCTTTTCAGTTCTGTATTCTAGTGTGAGCTTCAATCTTTTTTTTTTTTTTTTTATCAGACCAGCAGGAACATATGACCAGAGCAAGAGTGTGTGTTCAAACCCAAGCCTCATGCATTTGGGGCGTTTTGTTTCTTTTATCCTGCCATATTGAACAGCGATGACCAAACCTTAGTGTGAACCAAAACCTCTGTGTACCCTTACACACTTTAATGTTTCATTTGATTTTTTCCCCCCCAAAATAAAAGGGATTATTTCAGAAGCTAACAGGCTAAGAGGTAGCCTTAATAACACTCACAGTTGGGCTATAAGATTATTTATTTGCTAAAGGAATGACTTAAAAGTGTAGTATACAGAGTAAACACATCTTACATTCTTGCTCTAGATGTTTGTAATTAGGCTAAAGCTGGACTGTAATAAACTCAGTGTGGGAAAGTGAATGGACATCAGTGTTAGCTTAAAGCTAATGTGACACAGAAAATAATTTATTGCCTGAATCCCATAATGAGCTGAAACTGGAATCATTATAGTAATAAAACCTGCAAAGAAAAGGATACTTGAATGTTTTCAAGTTTGATGTTGACAGATAACAGTAATGTTAAGTTAAATGTGCTATGGGGCGGCAAATGTCTACTACTAAAAAATAATAATAATAATTTAAATATATAATGCCAAACATTACAAATATAAATTAGTTTGTATAAATGAACTAACAGCCCAAAAAACAATACAGTAGAAGTTATTTTAAGTTGGTTTAAATAAGAATCGGTTTCCACTCTTAAAATTCTCTGGAATGATCTTCCAGAGTTTAACAGCTGTACATCATCAATGTCAAAAACAAAAAAGTACCTTTACAGTAAAAGCAGTTATTATCAGGGAGTTTAACACTGTCATATCATCAACTACCTCAGCACTCCATTAATGCTGATGCCAAACAATGCCAACTAGAAGCTGTTTATAATGACAGTGTACTGTGGTTTACCTTGACAGTGCCCAGAATTTGATGCTTGTTGGCCCTGAAAATTAGGCCACACCACTACCTGTATGGTGCTGCCAGGGTCCCAGAGTTCCATCATCATGTTTGTCCTCAAAGTGCTGCCCAGCAGCCTAGAGTGCAAAATACTGACCCCAATACACAACTCTGGGAGGAATCTAATAAACAGCTGTATGACAGGACCTATCAAACAGCAACAACGCCCAACCTCATTAATGCCCTCACAGCTGAATTGAAGTAAAATTATTTTCAAATACTCTGTTTCCTAATTTCTATATGTATATTAAAATGCTGTTTACTGTTGTATAAACTGCAGTCTTTCATGAAAGGTATAAACTCATACCTATATCTTCCCTTCTTCCATGAAATGGCAGTGTACAGGGGAATTCCACCAGTTTCATAAAAACATCTTTAAAATTAAAAAGTAAACAGAATGGTTCAGAGGTGGTTTGGTGAGAAATGCTTCGCTTTAGAAACACGACAAAATTGATATACCAGAGTTTTGGGCCTAAAACAAAACCCATTCATGGTGGTGATGTATGTGCATGGTGTTGTGAGGCACAATAGTCCACAAAGGAAACTAATTTAGCTAATATTTGCCACTATTTTATCACCATTTGAAATGTAACATTTACTATTCAACATTCCATATGAACCCTCAAAATATACATGTAGCCATGATTTGGAAAGGAAAGAAAATGGTTATTTTTGTGTTAGAAACATGACCCCTAGTTTCATCCACCACCATTTCAAAGAAATCTGACTTGATCAGTCTCTCCACATCAAACCCACTCAGAATTATATGGTGCTCCGGTGTTACAACAGATCAAATGCACTTTAAAATATTCATAACTTCTGCTCAGGATGTTAAAAGCGGTCAAGCTGCAAGAATATTTGTATCAGAAGAATGAGGAGCAAATATTTTGAGTGTAGCAATGAGATAGAGGGATTTCCTGAACCATGGATAGAAGAGCCCATATATTATGGGATTTAGGGTTGAATTTATGTAACCAAGCCAGACAAACACCTCGAACAGGACTGGAGGAGTGGAGAAGTTTACATATGGGTCAATTAAGGAGTTAACAAAAAACGGCATCCAGCAACAAATAAAGGCACCGACAACAATCCCGAGAGTTTTTGCTGCCTTGTTCTCATGCTTCACACTTTGAGAAACCTTGCTCATGAAATTTTTGGCCTCTGTTCTCTTTGCATGCCTTCTGGAAACCAAAAAGATCTGAGCGTACAAACACACCATGACTGAGCATGGAAAAAGGAAACCTACGAATGTATCTAAAGCCCCCCACAGAGCATTGAACAGAAGATTACAGCTTCCCATGCATGATATTGATTCAATGTACCCTTCCAGTGTCTCAGTAATTACTCTTGAATACAAGAGGCCATAAGAATAACCTGCAGCTGCAATCCAGCTCACAGCTATCATCAGCCATGCCACAGGTATGGTTATTCTCGACGGGTACTGAAGTGGGTAGCATACAGCTTGATATCGGTCCACGGCGATACAAATAAGGTGGAAGATCGACACAGAAGTGAGGAACATGTCAAAACTAGAGTGCAACATACAGAAGGCTTGTCCGTAGTACCAGCAGCCTTCCACAGATCGGATCATGCTGAACGGCATGACGATCACACCCAGCAGCAGGTCTGCCAGCGCTAGAGACATCACCAACATGTTTGTTGGTGTGTGCAGCTGTTTGAAATGTGCTATTGAGATGATGACCACTGAGTTCCCTAGAATGGTCACTATCATCGCCAACACCAGCAAAAAATATAACACAGATTTAGCTGCTACATTGTAAGGTCCTTTCAGACAAGAAGCATTAGATTCAGGGTAACAATACGCCTTCAATTCTTCTCCCTCCAGCACAGAGGAATTCAAAGTGTGAATCATCCTGCAGCCTCTGATAAGCTGAAGGTGTAAGGAAAGTGCAAAGAGCTGTCTTTGAGAGAAAGATCCCCAGCTGGAGAAATGCAAGAACTTATATTTGCTTCCAGCTCCAAGAAAAAGACCACCTGAGACATTACGGTCCAATAGGAGCAACCGCAATGTCTCTACTGAACAACCACTGAAAAAACGTGCAAAGCCTCTTTTTGAGTTTCAAAATAAACATTAATAGAAGTTTGCTTTAATGAGCCACAAAATTAAAACTACATGCCTAATGTGGTCCCCACTGTGCAATCAAAACTGCAATGAATAAGTTTTGGGTGCCCATGATCTATCCCCTGTTCACTGGTTGTCCATCCTTGAAGTGCTTTTGGTAGGTACTGACCACTGTACACCAAGAACACCTGCTGTTGTGGAGATGATCTGACATAGTCATGCCACCATGGTTTGGTTCTTGTCTAAGTGTCTTAGACCTTTTTGCTTGTCTATTTTTCCTGCTTCCAATGTTGATCTCAAGAACTGACTGTTCACTCGCTGCCTATTATCCCCCAACAGGAGATACTGTAGCTAGGTCATCAATGTTCTTTACCTCACCTGCAGTGGCTTTATTGTTGGCTGATTGGTGTATACATGTAATAGTATGGACATTACATTTCATTGCATACAGTTCTATGGAGATGATACTGTATGGAAAATATGCGGTATGTGTTTACCAAATTCCACAAGTGGGACCTCAACCTGCAAAACTTTGCTGTATTCCGTTATTCTGTTAGCTGTATTCCATTAGGAAGTTAACAACATGACAAGTTTAACTAAGCCTAAATTTCATCCTTGCATCTGTTTGGATTTCTGCTGGAAATTTTATTTTATTTATTCTTTTTAATAAGCACTTCTATAAAAAGGAACTGCATCTTGTTTGAGCACTTGCTGAATGTTGGAACAGTTCCACTGCAAAAATGCCTGTTATTATCTAGTGTAACATGTATTACATGTGTTTGATTGGTTGATCTGAAGCTGAGTATTTATAATTTAAAATGGATAATTTTGTCCATAGACTTCTATTCCTATAGTGTTGGCCATTGTGACATTGTGTCACTAAGTGAAGCGCTGGCAGAGAGCCAGAAAAACTGCTGGAGTGCAGAAAAGAAATCAGTCGCTAAACATAGTGAAGTGTACTTTTCTTCACAGCTGCTATTTATGCGGGTTGAATGTTGTTTTCAGCCACTTTACATGTTCTTTTACTCTGGGTTTTTCTGACACGCTGTGAGAATCAAGATCAAGAGTTCAAAACCAGCTGTGAACAGATTTCTTTTTTATACACACACTTTCTCTACCCCTTTTTCAGTTGTGCCCAGGTCAATGAAATATGTGTCACTTTCGTTGTGGTTTATAAAAGACAATCAGCCCCCCAACACCCCCACATTTAAGCGTGCACAGGTCTGTTTTGAAAAGAAAAAGGTGTCTCTGTTTCTTGTGATTTATTAAAAATAATCGGTATCTGAATGCTTGTTTAAACACTGTTAGCCAAGGTGGCAGTCAGATCTTCTGGACAATTTGAAGCCTTATCTTAACTTTTCTGGGAAACACCACTTTATTTCCAAAATCCCACCATAATGAAGTGTTAAATTAGAGGTTCAGAACAGGATTGGCATGAGATGCTACATTCTGGAAAATCTCAGTAAGTCAGGAAGCAGTACCATACCTTGCTCAAGGGTACCACAGTGGTGTCACTAGCAGTCAAGGGATTCGAACCCATGACTTTCAGAGTAAACGTACTAACCACTAACTGTTTCATTTTATTCAGGATTTTTCAGAAGCTAACAGACTAACAGGTTCCTCTACTGACACTCAAAGTTTGGTTTTAAGGTAAATTATTAACTAAAGGAATGACTAGAAGATATAGTAGAAGTTTAGTTGATTTTAATCAAGAACTAGAACAAAAGTATTTTTACAGTAGGTACAGTCATTATACATTAATGCCAGTGCACAACAGTGCCACATAGTGGTTTGGAGAATGACAGTGCCCAGAATTTGATGTTGGGTAGCACAGAGAATTATGCTGTGCCGCTGTCTATAGAGTGCTGCTGGGGTCCAGTTAGGACCATGCTGTTTGTCCTGTTTTGTCTGGCATCCCCTAAATACTGACTCCACTAAACAACTTTGGGTTGAACTTAAATATCGACTGTATGACCGGCCCTATCACCCAGCATCAGTGCCCAACATCACTAACACCCTCACACCTGAAAGGAAGCAAATTTCTGTAGGAATGTTCCAACATCCAGGAGTCCAGAAGCCTTTCAGGAGTTTGGCGGCCCTTACAGCTGCAAAGGATGCTCAAATAATCTATATCCTCATTTCTCTGTGTGTATTAAAATGCTGTTTATGGTGTATAAATTGTAGTTTTTAATGAAAAGCTTAAACTCATGACTGTATTTTCCCTTCTTCCATGCTAGGCCAGCTTACAGGAGAATTCAGCTGTTTTTCAAAATTAAAAGATAGGATGTAAGTTATTCAGGGTGGGTTTGGTGTGAAATGCTCCAATACAGAAACACTGTAACATTTATGTACCAGAATATTCGGCCTAAAACTGAATTGAGTTATTGTGTCTGGAATCTAAATAGTCCCCAAACAAAACTGATTTAGTTCAGATGTGCCTCTATTTTATTATAATCAACACTCCAGATAAACACTGAGAGAAACATGGAGCTTCACTGGTGGTTTAGAAAACAAATAAAATGACCGAACTTTGTGCTGGACATGCTTGACTCCATTCACCACCACTGCAAAGAAATGCAAGTCAGTCAGTTTATTCACAATAAATTCACACCAAACCCACTCAGAATTATATGGTACTCCTGTTTTACAGCTAAATCTGGCCCAGTTCAGATGTGCTTTAAAACATTCATAACTTCTGATCAAAATGTTAAAAGCTGTCAAGCTGCAAGAACCTTTATGTCAGAAGAATGAGGAGCAAATATTTTGAATGCAGCAATGAGATAGAGGGATTTCCTGAACCATGGATAGAAGAGCCCATATATTAAGGGGTTTCAGGGTTGAATTTATGTAACCAAGCCAGACAAACACCTCGAACAGGACTGGAGGAGTGGGGAAGTTTATGTATGCTTCAATTAAGGAGTTAACAAAAAATGGCATCCAGCAACAAATAAAGGCACCGACAACAATCCCGAGGGTTTTCGCTGCCTTGTTCTCATGTTTCACACTTTGAGAAACCTTGCTCATGCAATTTTTGGCCTCTATTCTCTTTGCATGCCTTCTGGAAACCAGAAAGATCTGAGCGTACAAACACACCATGACTGAGCATGGAAAAAGGAAACATATAAACGTATCTAAAGCGCTCCACAGAGCATTGAACAAAAGATTACAGCTTCCCATGCATGATATTGATTCAATGTACTCTTCCAGTGTCTCAGTGTTTGCTCCTGAGTACAAGAGGCCATAAGAAAAACCTGCAGCTGCAATCCAGCTCACATCTATCATCAGCCATGCCACGGGTATGGTTATTCTCGACGGGTACTGAAGTGGATGGCACACAGCTTGATATCGGTCAAGGGCGATACAAACAAGGTGGAAGATAGATGCAGTGGTGAGGAATACATCAAAACTAGAGTGCAACAAACAGAAGGCTTGTCCGTAGTACCAGCAGCCTTCCACAGATCGGATCATGCTGAACGGCATGACGATCACACCCAGCAGCAGGTCTGCCAGCGCTAGAGACATCACCAACATGTTTGTTGGTGTGTGCAGCTGTTTGAAATGTGCTATTGAGATGATGACCACTGAGTTCCCTAGAATGGTCACTATCATCGCCAACACCAGCAAAAAATATAACACAGATTTAGCTGCTACATTGTAAGGTCCTTTCAGACAAGAAGCATTAGATTCAGGGTAACAATACGCCTTCAATTCTTCTCCCTCCAGCACAGAGGAATTCGTAGTGTGAATCATCCTGCAGCCTCTGATAAGCTGAAGGTGTAAGGAAAGTGCAGAGAGCTGTCTTTGAGAGACAGATCCCCAGCTGGAGAAATGCAAGAACTTATATTTGCTTTCTATGCCAGGGACAAGACCACCTGAGAGATTGTCATCCAACAGGGACATTGTGCAACCACTTTGAAAAAAAATGGCAAAGCGTCTGTCTGAGGTTTAAAATAAACATTAAGAAGAGTTTGTTTTTGAGGTTCGCACCAATCGGCCATAACATTAAAACCACCTAATTTTTGTGCCATCAAATCCGCTCTGATAAATTGAGGTGTGGACTTCAAAAGGCCTCTGAAGGTGTGCTGTGGTATCTGCAAAGGACTTGACTGAACTGAAATTGAGGGAATTGGGAGTCCATGTTTGGAGTGTGTCAGGATGCATCAACCTGCTCAAAGAGGTCACTGCCCTTAGGGAATACTGTCTCAATGAAGGGGTGAACTTCGCCTGCAGCAGTGTTTTGGTTGGTGGTTTGTGTCAAAGTAACATCTACTTTAATACAGGGCCCAAGGTTTCTCAGCAGAACGTTGCTCAGAGCCCCTCGCCTTCTTCCCATAGAATCGGAATTTGAATCAGAAAGCTTTATTGATCCTGGAGGAAATTGTTTATTTAGTGACTGCAAAGAGACATAGAGACAGGAACAATATACTATGAAGTTTAAATAATGCTACATTTTAAAAAAACTGTCGAAAAGAAAAAAGCTCAATATGAATACCCTAGGCTTCCATAGTGCATCCTGGTGCCATATCTTCCCCAGGTAAATGCCACACATGCACCCAGCCACCCACTGATAATTTAGCTCGGGCACTGTTCTGACCCCTCCCTACCAGCCTCCCCCTGCATCCTCTCTTTTCAGTTTCAGTCTCCTTGAGCTCACTCTTTGGTTACCTTTGCCCCCCAGTGCATTTTTTCATCTTTCTACCTTAGTCATTTCCCCTTTTTTGGTAGTTTTGTCTCCCGTTGCTCCTTGTGTCTGCCTCTTATCTTGCCCTCAAGAGACAACAGTCTGTGGCCTGCCTGGATCTCTGTGGTGTGTTAGCTTAAGTTTGAACTCATTTGTTTAGATGATGGCAAAATTTACCATCTAGCAGGCAACCCTGTGGTCCGAAGAATTTTTTCTCTGCATATTCTGTGTGTTCTCTTATCACTACAAAACACAATGTACTTAAAATGTGCTTAACCCTGAAAATACACCACCCCCTGTCATGGTTACAGTCGGCGACCGCTGGGGGTCACTGTAGGACTGTGAATTGTTCTCCACCTGCACCTGAGGATAGTTCCTCTGCTGGATGATTAGACCCGGATGGGTTATTTAAGGAGTTCATATCCTCAGATGCGGCGTGGAGCATTCCAGATTATGGACTACATTCTATTCACGTATTTCGTCTCCGCTTCTCATCTTTAATCGTCTCTACTCTACTCTTTATCAGTCCTTTCTTCTTCACTCGTTTTCAGTCGTCTCTATTTATTTATTTGAGTTCGTGTCCGGCCATCGTGCCAGTTTGTTTTCTGTTTAGTTCGTGTTGTAAATAAACATCACCATATATGGAAGTCTGCGTCTGTACTTCACATTCATCTGGACTCGGAACAAGTCCTCACGTGACACTTATTTGCAAGGAAATGAATCAACACCTTGAATAGTGTGCAACAGTGTGCAAGTGTTTGGCTCGTTCTGTCCCCTTTCACCAGCTGAGAAATAGTTTTCTAGCCCTGGTCAAATTGCAGTTAAAGGGTCACACTCTCCATAATAGAACTGTACCATTTCAGCTCATTGTCTGGGTATTTCTCAGCGTATGCAGGTACTGTAATAACGAATTGGTATGCATCAGAGATTCGTTGTGTCTGACTTTGAGTGTATGTTAATAGATGTATAGAACTGTGCACTAAGCCTGTATTTGAAGGCTGAGATAAATCAACTCAAGCAAATGGTTGGTCTTAACATGACTTCTCCCAGCCATTAGCCTTACACCACTTGATGTCCAGAGTAAGGGCTGTGTAAAAGTAAGGTGCTTTTGTTTCTTATGTACATGGTTGCATTTTTCTGTGGTTCAAAATATATTTTGCATGCTAGCTCAAATAGATCTGTTGACATCAACTTTCTGCATTATCAGCTGTGGATATTTTTGCTGACACTATTTTTTAGATACCTCTTTGATCTGTGTTTTTTCCTGTTGATGAGTGCTGCAGTGGACATAGCATTATATTTTTCCAATTATATGACCTTTTTAAAATGCAGAGAGAGAGCCATTTTCAAGGGGACTTGCATGTTTGTGCATCTTTTTGTAGGTAGTGAGTTGGGGGGAAAATCATTTGATGTTTGGTCTGCTCTGATAGACATGTCCTTGGGGTCTTCGTGGAGAGTGTACTGGGAGGGAGGTGTAATCTAGAGTTTCCTCAGCCTTTGCAAGTGGCGGGGGGACAAGCGACGATGACGGACGCGTCACCTATTTGTCTGCGTTTGACAAATGGATTCAGTCAAGCATGATGGTCTGAAGGCGAGGCCCTGTGTGATTCACCAAGTCCTGGCCTACTTGTATCTGTGATTCAGTCAAAGTGGTGTGTGTCCATCTAGTTTGCTGTGTGGGATGGTTGTTACGGGTATATTTGTGGAAAATATATCTGTACTTCATTATATTCCAGTACAGGTGCTGCTTTTTGACCCTATAGGTAGTTAGAGGGGTGGTCAAAAAAGCCCATAGTGAAATAATTCGTGCAGATAGCACAACCTCTTGAGATTTTTTTTTTTTTTTTACAATCCTTTTTTCCAGTTCTCCATGTGAGGGAATTGACATGTGCAGATTCCCGTGTCAGTTGAATGTGCTTTGTTCTGGAAATAATGTACATATGCACACACACTACATGGACAAAAGTATCAGGACACTTGATCTTTACACCAATAGGGACTTTAGCGACATTGCATTCAAATACATACACGTTAAATTGGAGTTGGTCCTCCTTTAAAGCTATTACAGCTTCCACTCTTGTTGGAAGGCTTTTGTCCTTGTGTCCGAGCTGAGCTAAAGATAAGTTAGGCTAAAGGTAAGCTAAGCTAAAGCCAAAGCTAAACTTTTTCTAAGTCCCTTATTTCTGGTCCTGCGGCCATTTTGTACTCATAAGTTACTGCCCTCTTCTTTCTAGGGGTCTGTGTTCTGAAAGTTTACTTGAGTTCAAAACTGGGCACCTTACAGAGGCCCAGCCTTCCTTATTCCAGCTTCTAAGAGAGAGAATTCACTGGCATGGGCTTTTTGGTCAGATATGAGTTTAAACTTAACTGTACAGGATTGTTACATTAAAACCCATCATTGATCAGAAAAATACTTCTTCACTTTCCACAAGATTTTGGAGGAAGCATGGTCTGGTCCAAAATGTCTTGGTATGCTGAAGCACTAAGACTGCCATCCGAATTCAATAAATAAAAGGTGTGTCCCAATACTCTTGTCCATATAGTATATAATATATAATATTATACAATTCTGAGCAAAATTCATAAACCAACCTGATATGAGTGATTACACCAATTATTGAAAATGTTGTCATTTTTCAACTGGTACTTTAATTGAAAAGAAAATATTAATCCAGAGATGGGAGATAAAATCTTAAGAAAGACATAATAATTCATAATAAAAGATTAAAACCACAGAGCTCAAAAGGGGAAGTGCTGCCAAAGTTAAACTAAATGTAAGAAACATATTTATTAGTGGGACTGCAGATGATATCTCTAGTTTATTATTATTATTAGCATTTTTTCAAGACTAACTTTTTTTTGCCCATGAAACCAATGTTTAGCTGTCCCCAAACACTGGGTTAATAGCAATCACGCTTCGCATTTTCTCACAGAAATGCGTTTTCTATTTATTCTTATTTTTTATAGCTGGATTTGGCACCTCTTCTACTACAGTTTTTTACTATGGGCATGGCTCCAAAGTTAAAACGTCCCTTAGTATACCCTTCATTTTACATGTACGCAAATCAGATAATCCGGGCCCAAGTATTGTTGGTATTTTTGTGGTCGAGTCCTCTCTGTAATATATGGGGTAGGATAGAAGACAGTCGAGTCACCTTTAAAATGTGTGTCAGAGAGAGAGTCTGTGTCATGAGTATGGTGACCAGAATAGAGCAAAAAGTGGAAAAACTCAAACATGGAGAAAATAACCCGGAGCATAAACGGACTTCAAGACACTAATGCTCAGGTCGGTTATATAAAATAAGTTCTGTCATTGTTTGTTGTGGTTAAATTAAATATAACCCATAAATGGCTTGGCTAAAGTGCCTCTGAATTAGAAAATCCAAGTTCAAATCCACAGTGCTAGAAGATTTTTCATTTATGCAAACTTGTTTTTGCTCATAAAACCAATGTTTGGGTTTTTAAAAGCAAACACACAGTCACGTTTAGCATTTTCTCGCGAGACATTTCTCGCAAGACATTTCTCGCAATATTTTTTGTGCTGTTTCTTCTTCGAGACCTTGTCCTAATGTGTTTGTTTACAGATTATCAATCTGATGATCAAGGGCCAAGTATTGCTTGTTTAAAGATTCTATTTTTGTGGACGAGTCACTTGAGCAATGTATAGGGAGACAGAATGATGGGCAAAGTCACCTTAACAGTGTATAGGGTAAGAGAGTCTCAGAGCAAGCATTGTGACATCAGCTCATTCTGCCAGCTACAAAGAGACAAATGTGGAGCAAAATAATAGCGCAAGCTACTAAGATAGCATGTTCAAAAACAGCCTTTAAGACACTAAAGCACAGGTCAGTTCATTAAAAAGATATGATCAGCCTGCGTACCCTTGGTTTAATGCTGCTAGCCAGATAAGTTAGCTGATTTGAGGCCAAATATTAACTTTTCTGGATGAAACATTTGTTCACACAGAACCTGAAAGACAGTGGTAGAGTTAGGTTAGCCAGCCCTTTTTTGTGCTGAACATCAGTTTTTTCTGACATACTGTGCATTGTGATGTATGTTTTTGCCATATCGCTCCCCTCTATGGGGCAGAATCTAGAGGTGTTGAAAAGGCTTAATAAATATAGCAGCAGGTTGGTTTCAACTTCTTAAGCTGTGTCTGCTAACTCTTGACAAAACACTGATGAAATGCAGTTGGATCTATAAATAAGGTGCTCAGAAAGGAACAGCTAACAATTACTGGTACAGCACTTATACAAGCAGCAAATATGTCCACAATCCAATCCAATCATAATCTATTCAATATCGAGTAAATCTTAAATAGGCTAGAGCCAGATTTTTAGATGACTGAGTAGTAGCATCTGCTGTAGCTCATTGCATAGTGTTTGCTTGCCTGGCCATAAACTCCCTGCATCTTTAGCATAACTGCATCATATATAAGAAAATATGTTTGTAGTGCTTTCTTTACTCAGATTGCTTGTCACTGTTCTAAATGTCTAATTTCCATACCTTCCTTGAGCGGCGCTACAAAACATCTGGCCTCACTGTTCACAAACAAGCCTACCGGGAGCACCAACAAAAATATTCAAAGTCTCTTAAAGAGGCAAGGTCACAGTTTTACTCTAATGCCATCAGAAATAGTCCAGGAAATTCCAAACAGCTCTCTTCTACAGTCAACCATCTTCTCAAACAACCCCACCCCCAAATTTACTGGCACTACAGCTTAGCAGTGCAATCTTTTTGTGGATTTCTTTACTTCCAAGATTGCACACATTCGCTCTCTCCTTTCCGGCTCCTCCATACAAACCGTTCCCACAACATGTGCCATCTCCCAACCCCTAAACTGCTTTCCTCTGGTTCCATCAGAAGAGATGCAGAACATCATCAGGAAGATGAAACCCTCCACCTGTGCCTTAGACCCTCTCCCAACCTCCCTGGTACAAACCCATATCACTATCTTAAGTCCCTTGATCACCTCTGTTATAAATCACTCTCTCCGAACCAGTCATGTCCATCCCATCTGAAGAAAGCCATTACAAGACCACTTCTCAAAAAACACAAACTTGACCCAGAAGTCCTTTCCAATTATAGGCCCATCTTAAATCTCCCCTTCATATCCAAAGTACTTGAGAAAGCAGTTGCCACCAACCTTCAGAGCCAACTAAAGCTTAACAACCTCTATGAAAAATTCCAGTGGTTCACTCACAGCACAGAAACTGCACTTGTAGGAGTTGCAAACGACCTCCTGACGTCATCTAATGCTGGTTCTCCCTCCCTTCTCATCTCCTGGTCCTATCTGCTGCATTTGACACAGTCAATCACAACATTTTACTAAACCGGCTGCACTTCACCATTGGACTCACTGACACTGCCCTTAGTTGGTTCCAATCATACTTCACAAACCAGACAGAATACATTTCTATAGGTCACTCCACCTCAAACCCACACACAGTTTCCTGCGGTGTTCCCCAGGGGTCAGTCCTTGGCCCCATCCTCTTCATCCTCTACCTTAT
>JBBJLS010036216.1:0-14183 GCA_037577275.1 Bryconaethiops microstoma
CACATGTAGATGACTTAAGCACTGATGTACGTCGCTCTGGATAAGAGCGTCAGCTAAATGCCATAAATGTAAATGTAAATGTAAATAGATAGATAGATAGATAGATAGATAGATAGATAGATAGTTATTGAATTAATAATTTGTAGTGACTAAAGACTTTTTCCAATTTTTCATCAGTTTCACTTTTTAAACCTATATTTTTATATTTATCAATGCATAGAAAAAAATGTTTTTCTATATATCTATCAGTAATAATAACACTGATGGTTGACTGCGGCAGACCTAGCTGGGCAGAAATTTTACCAAATGACAAAGGTAGCATCCTGTGCAAACACCACTTTTACAATCACTGAGATTTTCAGTACGACACACTCTAGACACTACTGTCAATTTTTGTCAATGGAGATTGCAGAGCTATGTGCTTAGTTGCATACACCTTGATTCTGGACAAGAATCTGCCGCTCCTCACTCTTTTATCATCTTTCTTTGAACATGCAGCGATTCCCAGTGCTGAAAGACATCCACCGATGTTAATGGGACATTGTAACTATGCTCCTTTTTCTACTGGAAATGGAGAACACTACCATAAAAAGTATAGATGTCTCCTATTCCAATGGCCATGCAATGAACAATGGCAAGACCAGATGACCAGATCTCTTTTGGAAAGGGACTTATCCATCTTAGGTAATGCTTGATGCCATGACATTCACATTTTATATTTGCAAGGGCTGATGATTAATGTAAATATTGAATTTGGTCATACATTTTGCATGGGCATGATACTTCTTAGCAAGGAATATCTATGTCTCATTCAAATTAAAGAGGCTTGATATTATTTATTTATTTTTGGTTGGGAGGGCACACCTTTAGAAGTCTTTAGAAATGGTTAACTATTTTCACATTTGATTGCTACAGACAATTTTGCTAAAGAGAATGACGCTTATAACCGAAGTCTGTGGGGAGGCGATTTTACTAAGCACACAGAAACTTGTTGAAATTATTGTTTGGGCTAATGGACTGTGTGGTACAGATGAACATGAATAGGTATAAAAACATCTTTAAGGGATATTTTGCATTAAAGTAATCTCTGAATACTGTCTTTTCACATTTCAAATGTCTAAGGGCTTCCTGACAATTTGCAGAACAATCTGCAGTAGTAATCAGTCTCCAGATTGCCACGGGGGAAGACATGAATGACTGGAAACTGCCCAGTTGTGGCGTGAGGGAAGAGCTGACTCGCGGATACACATGAGAGAGCGGGTTGCCCACGCGGTTACTATAAGAACGCTCCGTTAAAGAGTAAGGGTTCCCACCAAAGGAACCCGCGTTCTCACACGTACACAGGAAGGTATAAAGGGAGATAGCGTCACGAGGACTAGAGTACTCACGGTACCGTGGAGTTGAGGAGGGTTGGGACACGTAGTTGGGCATGAGAGCTCAATGTCTGTGTACTGTATTACCTGCTCTTCCTACCTTTATACCTGGTGTGACGTCACTTCCGAACCCGATCGGCGTCACGGGACCTGGTGCGTGTGACAAAAACATCACTACTGTTTCTTATAGCATGAAATTATATCACTTGGGTACTTATGTGACAATTAAGTCAACATTGCATATGCACTTATTCCAGTGTTTGAACTTTTGTTCCAGAAATCTGGGACTGTTGCTTTTACATCATTCAGGAACCTATACAATGTAAACTGAAGCAGGATAAACTAGACATTCTACATGAACATTTCAGGTGTTTTATTTAATCCAAAGCTTTAACAATAAAATATACTGATTTTTTTTTGTGCCTCAAAATGTAAACACTATCATATACTCTACAAGGCACTGTAGTAAGTAATTTCAGTGTTGTGCAACGTTTTTGGGAATCATGTACAGCTCACGTGTGGCATGACAGGTAGATTTATGTAAATGTCCTGTTTTTTGTGAAATCAGAAAAACAAAAAAGCTTTTAGTCAGGACTGAATGGACTGAGAAGTGAATGGTACATTGTGTTCACTGTTACTGAGTGTAACAGTGTTAAACTCTTTTTTTTTTTTAGCTTCCTACAAATTATTTTAAAGTTATAAAGTTGTAGAGTCGAAGCATCATCACAGAATGATTTGCAACTAATTTGAAAAATGTCAAACAAAAGTGGTTTTACATCAATGATTTCAAATTTTTTTAACAGCGATTCCCAAGCTTTTGAACAGTAGTGCAGGTGAACCAATGACTTTTCTTTTCATAGGTGCCAAGGTGGCTTCAGATGCCTGCTTTTTCAGAAATACCTTTGGATATAATGATTCCCATTGTGGAAGGACTAAAAATGGCTACAAAGCCTGTGCAAAACCGTAAGTTGGGAGCACTCGGTCCCTGTAGGACAAGTGTTTTGTAATTGTTTGTAATTGTTTACTTGTATATAATTATCATGGGTACCAATTTCGGTCTTAATAATGATGCACTTAATAATAATGATAATGATACTTTTTGAGCATGCACCAAGGAGTTATTTACACATTAAGAATTATTTACACAAAAGTGGAGATATTACAGACAATTAAATCCTAACCCTAACCTTAACCCTGATTTAAATATTTAAAAATAGCCTGAAAATATTTTGGCCAAAATAAAACCACATACTGAATATTATGTCAGGTGATTATAATTGATTCCGACATTAGCAATTTGTCAAGCATTTTTACTGCCTTAATAATTATAGTGTATGTAACAGTATGTAACAACGTATATTACAGTGTATAATAGTAATGTATTCTCTTGCTACTGTTCATTCATTAATAGTTTGTTTTTTACTTAGAGATATGCACTGTGGGAGTATATTTTGCACTGGAGGAAATAGCCTTCCTGTCACGGGTTTGAAAGCTGTCCTGCTGATAAACAGTGGAATCTGCAACATCGTAGGGGAGCGGTCTGAGGAAGACAAATTAAGCATGGTGCCCACGGGAACAAAATGTGGCCAAAACAAAGTAATAAAATTAGAAGCGTGAGCTGTTTTAGTCTCTAAAATACAAACACGTCATTTTCACAGAATTCATTTTTTGGTGAATTCCACAGGTGTGTTTTGATCACATGTGCCAAGATGTGAAAGTGTATGGTGCTAGTGAGGACTGCTCATCGAAATGCAACGGCCATGGGGTAAGGATGGGACAGTATAAACATCTGTGAAATTCAGTATTATCATAGTATCATTAAAATAAAAGCACTTATACCATCTAAAATCATGTCACCACAGATATTATATTGACAGATTTTAAGTAATACATATAATCAATGAAATATTAAGCGTGCCTAAGTGGAAAGCTGCTGAATCCACAAGCTGCATGAATAAGGATGACATGTTGTCACTGTTGCTCTCACTGCAGGTTAAGGTTCATATGAAGCCTGTGCTCATATGGAACTGAATAAACTGAAGTAGCAAATATGCTCTGATGAAGCTTACTTTGTCCACAATATGATACACCCTGGCATATGCCTTGCTTTATAAGTAGTAAAAAATATTTCTTGTTAAATTAGAGAAGATTAGACACTGTTTGCCATCACCATTATTAGACATCACCGTTATTTGGCCATCTTGACAGTTCTATATAGTAAATAATAAATAATGATTTAACTTCATGATAACAAGCAGAGTGAGGTCCACATTATTAGGTAAATATTGACAAAAAACAATATTTCTGTATGTGTTGATAGGTTTGTGATCATCGAAAGCAGTGCCACTGTGAACCTGGATGGATTCCACCACACTGTGATATCACATATGCTAACTTGCCTTCTAGTAAGTGGCTAAAGCTCAAAAAGCTCAAACAGTTAGACACTAATTAATCATCATTCCCTTGTCTTGCTGATTGCTATCTTTTTGGGGTGTTTTCTTTTTTTTTATCAGGAAATAAGATGATCATTGGTGTGACAGCAGCTGTGGGAGTTCTGCTGCTTCTGGCTATAGCATGTGGAAGTTGGATTTACTGTAAAAAGACAAAGAACACTGGCTCCACTCAGAAAATGTGAGTTAGCTGGTGCTTTTTATAGCATCACTGTCAGCCACAGTGGGCAGCAAAGTACTTGTGAACAGCCATAGTTATTAAATATCTGCCTGTTTGTTTTCTTGTGTTTAGGATAACTCCATCTCAGCAGTTTGAGAAACCGCGGTTTGAGAACAGAAGCTTTCTAAAGGATCGGCCCCAGATCAGCCAGCCTACTTTCATCGAGACAACTGCAAGTCAGCCATCAACCCCACTTACAGTCCGAGTCGTCCCCACACGCCCACCTCCACAGGTAAGTGCTAAACAGTGCAGTCTATTCAGTGCAGCAGTATTGACAAACAGGGATGGGCATGTTTTTTTTTTTGTGGATGTTTGCTGTCTATGGACACTACAAAATACATGTTCAGCTAAAAGAAAACTATTTACCACCAAATTAGTAACATTTTACAAGAGAAAAGAAAAACATTCTGAGCTCTAAGATAATGGAAAAGACTGCATAAGTTAATAATGACGTTATAACAAGTTAATCAGTCACTTTTATACTTTTGGAATTGGTGACAATCAGACAATCCTTGATTAACTCTTGTCCCCTTAATTCTGAACAATTTGTAAAATGCAAAGCTAGCCAGATTACAGTACCAATCCATATTCAAATAAAAAAGTCATATAAACTAATTACTATTAACTAATATTAATTGTACAGAATTGGTAGGACAATCTTTTTGTGTTCCTTTTTGCAGCCTCCAAAAAAAACAGAACCACAGCCACATCAGCCATTACAAAACATGCCTTTACCCACAAAGACAAAGCCTCTACCACTAAATAGGCCTCTGGGTCCTGCTGATGTGAAACCGGTGAGCTGCCACACATTTTCAGCATTTAACATCTACATGCATGTAGTTTGTTCTGTTTACTTTTATCTTATATATTGTACTCATCCATATATAATAGGGTTCTTTTTTCTCGGTATTACTTTAAAAAACTGCAGGTGATCAAACCAGCAAATCCCCCTGTGCCACCAATAAAGCCAGCCATTGCACCAGCCTCATGGAGGAGACAACAGGTTAGTTTCTGATCTAAGAACAACTGCAATACCGCTACAGCGGTGCTGCTATATAGAATTTATTTTCATTCTGAAAGGAAGTAAAATAATGAGGTAGCTAAGTGGTTTGTGAATTGTATCTTGAATACATACACAAGTTCCATTCAAGGTTTAATCCATATTTAAGATAAAGATGTAATTATAAATCCGAATTTATAAACATATGCATTTTGATTTTGATTTCTGTGACCTACGTCAGTGGTTCTCAACCTAGTTGTCCATATACCAATAATATTGCGGTCACACTTCCACCTGGTGCTTTGCACACTGGGGTCAGTGTTCTCAGTAAATTGTGGCAGAATCTTTAAAGAGAGAATTTTTTAATGCAGTTAAGAAAAGATTATTTTCCCCACTGTCAGCAGACAGACGCACGGATGAAACCATAATAATCCCAAAGGAAACTGGAAATTGGAATTTGATTTCACAACAAAAACAAACATATATTACAAAAAAATATATATAGAATTTCCATTACCACTTAAACTTACTACTTAACCTATTTTTAAGACTTAAACAACACTAGTTTGTTTCAAAATGTTCTTGTCAGTTTTGAGATGCCAACAAGATTTTATTCTTTTACAGATTAAAAAAGTCCTGGATAAAGTCCACAGGTGGGACACAGCTAGTGCTAAAGTTTTATTGTAAGTCTTTGTCATTTACAGACTGCAGGAGATGAAGTGAGAATTGCACTGAGGCCTTCCACCATGCCAAGAAGATGATGAGAGAAGGAATCATCATGTAACAACAGACTTTTCAGTCTCTGCATGACTAATGACAGCACTGTGGAATGTAGCTCTGACACACACAGGGCCTCTGTCTTTGTACTTCTTCTCCAATTCAGAGAGCGGTATTATGTGGAAATGTGCCTGAAACATATTTGTTCCACTCAGTTACACTTGAATTTGTTTATATTACAAATACTATATTGCTGTGGTCAAGTGGAATGTTTGCCGCCCTTTTTCCTTTTGGAACAGATCATTATTATTAGGTTTTTTCAAAAAGATGCAAACACAACCTGTTGTCTTTTTTGTAAGCTTCCGATGTGCAGGGTTAAATTTCACCTAAAATAATTTGGTGATTTACCACTACTAGGAGCAAATTCCTTTTTTTTTTTTTTTCAGAGGGGTTTTCAGTAAATTTGATTGATCTTCCGTTTGACCACAGCTTTAGACAACAGCTCAATCAGGTTGTTAAGAAACTACTGTTTCTACAGCCAGTGAACCACTTTAAAGAGTTGCATTAAATCTCTCCAAAGAATTGTATTTCGTTTGTGTTTAAATACAAAGGGAATACAATCCACAATTGTAAATTGAGTTTTAGTTTAATAGGATTAAATAATATGCTTTAGCAAGCATCCACAACTGTGCACTTTTTGAACACACTCAGGTGTGTTAAACATATTTATAATATTTTATGTGATACACTTATTGCCTTTATGTTGTTTTATATTCAGTCTCTATTTTGTATTATTTGTACATTAAAGTAATGTGTCTAAAGTTGTTCTCAGTCTTTTTGGTCTCATGAGATAAATGACCACTGCAAAAATGTTTCTTAGGTTTTATCTTTTATAGGTGCAAGTATTGAACTGAACAGCTTTGCTTTAGTTTTTAAGAAATGGCGACAATATTTCTCCTAATTTTCAATTAAAAATATTGTTCTTTAAAACATAATAAAGGAAATTACAATACATCAAAATAAGAGAAATGATGCAGTGTGTACAGAACTTGAATCATTCAAAGAAAACTAATCTCTTGTTCACTCAAACAAAATGGCAATAATTACCTTTGACGTGCACCTAGTAGTGTTTTGCCATCCAACTTGTTACATTGCAAGAGGAGAGCTGATTACGGCAGTGATTTTTTTAATACTTTTTTAAAATACTTTTTAATTAAGATTTGATTCAGGATCACCTAATCAGTACCTCATAAAGCAGAATGAGGTGTGTCTGTGTAGGAATTTAACAGACACTGGCATGAAATGTTTGTCATACTCATAAGAGATGCTGATTTTAAAATAAATTGCAGTGGTCTCTTAATTTTTTCTGGAGCTGTATATTCACTAGTGGATTTTAATGTGGAACACCCAGCATATTTTGAGATGAAACATATTCCAATTTAAAGACAAGTCTACGTCTTGTAAATCTATGCTTGTGTGCTCTGCAGATTTGTCAAGGCAAGGCAAATTGTCGGTCCATTGCAGCTCTCTTTATGTTCCTGTTGCATCCAGAGCATAATTATGGGTGCTGCACTCAGGGCCTGCCAGTCCATCTAGAGAAAATTAGGCAATCGTCTGTAAAATAGTTTAAGGAAGGGTTGTACTATGTACCAATTATGAGAGCCTTGATCACCTGTGAGAGCCTTGATCAAAAAATTTGTCTTTTGTTATTGGCTAAGCAATGTATCAGTCACTACTTAAGCTGTCCCTAACTTTATCCTGACCATTCTCTAAAACCTGCCCATAAACTGCTTTCTTTCAAACATTTTCTAAACTGAAGACAATAGGAGATGTTTGGGATGTGGAAAAAACAGCGTGGGACATCATATTACCAATTTCATCTGAGAAATGATCACAAAGAACATGTCTGATATATTAGCCTACTGTGTCTTTGTTAACCCACTGGATTTAGAGTCATAGAGCTAAAAAAAACCAAAACGGAATATTAAAACACAGGTTCAACATTACATTTACAGTATTTGGCAGATGCTCTCATCCAGAGCACTTACATCTGTAAATTTTTATTCTAAGTGCTCAGTGAAGAGGTGGGTCTTCATTTGCTGTTTGAAGACACTGATGGCAGTTCTGTTGGTCAGGGGAAGTTTGTTTCACCACTGTGGTGGCAAAGCTTATAATGCGCCTGAACGGGATGCACAAAAGAAGTTCTAAGGATGTATGAACACCGAATTCTAACAAAAGAGGTAAGAGCCTTGAAGTCCGTAACGGTGGAACAAGCGAACTGTGGAATAACCGGACTCTAAGGTACAAGACTCTTAAAGGATGTGCGGCTTAATACCTGAATTTTAACATGAAAGGGGAGAGGCAGAAAATCCCAAAGGCGGAACAACTGGAATCTAAGATGCAAGCAAATATAAGAGGTGGTGGAACACCCAAACTCCCGGAGGAGTGGAAAAGCTAGAAAGCTCTGAACAGAAAGCCTAAGGACGGGCGGTGAAACACCCAAACTCCCGGAGGAGCACAAGAACTAGGATGCTCCAGTTACCAGAGGGCGGTGCCAGAGCAGTCGGACTCCTGGCGGATTTGAGAAAGCTAACCCTAAGACTTTGCAATCAGCGCGTCTGTGAGCCCCGGTTACAAAGGGCATATTCTGATCAGAATGATTATAAATAAAAATGATTAAATAACCCTGTCAGCTAATGGTGTGTTCTGTTTGAACTAGAAGTTGGAATTTAAAAGTTCCTATAAGTTCTGACCCCTTGAAGTCAGATTTCCATCTTGGAAAGTTGAAGGAACCTCAAAATCCAATGCTATGCTCCACGCATCAACAGTAGTGAAATCTATGGAAAACTCTGTTTATTAGCGCCTCGGTTTTTTCTGTTTGTGTCTCACTAAATAAGTCACACACACAACACTGTCCATCTTATTTCTTTCTGTAGACATATTACTGTAGGTTTTCTATGCACGAAACTGTAATGCCTTCCTTTCAAACAGTATTGCTGAAAGTGGCTAACAACGGCTAACCTGGCTAGAAACTGGCTTTCTCACTTGTTAGCGATTAATGGGGTGTGATGTCTGACTTCCTATTTCTGTTGTAAATGGAACACAGCAAAATGATATGGAGCTCATGTGGGAGGCTATTACAAGACTAAAAAAGAATTAAAACAGATCTTTATCATGCATGTGTTTTGCATTTGAACTGTTCTTATAAGAAAAAGTAACTCTTTGTAAAAAATATATATATAAACAGAAGAAATTCCTAGAGATTTTATAAAGAATTTTTTTCTTTTATGTTCTTCGTTGTTTTTTCTGAGAAGAAAAGTACTTTCATAAATCAATCCCCCCAATCCCAGGCCCTTAGCCAAGACAGACCTCAAAAGCTGAACTAGAACAAAAAGTTCAGTGGATGGGGAGCTCTGAGCTTAGGACTTGGCTGAAAGACTCCATGAGCAAGTAAGCAACTGAAGAGGAAGTTGGGAAGTTGACTGGAAGGTTATGGAGTTTCATTTGCAGCGTGATTGTGAATGAATAAAGTCTCAGGTTAGTTAAAAACCTTCCAGCTTTGCTTCATGTTAAGAATGTGTAAATTACAAAACATTGGTTTTTACATTTTGTGTGTATGCATATGACAGATAGTCTTATCCAAAGCGACTTACTCTGCTAAGTCACGACTAGCAGACTTTTTTGGTCTACTGTCATTAGTTTTATTGTACAGGGAATCATTTACTGCATTGAGGGCAGAGGTGTTACTGAGTAAATTCACCAATGTATTTAGCATATACAATTTATTTAGTCATTCAAAGTGATTTGATGCCAATCATGGCATCCTAGAGTCAGTTTTCTTTCTAAACAGGCAAAAATTGACAGGTATTGTGCCCCACCCCTGTGCCCGTAATCAGCAAATATCACAAATGTAAAAATGTTTAATATAACTATATGTTTTATTTTACCTTTTTGAGCAACCTCTTGGTGCCCCTGAACATTAAAGGCACATGAGCATTCACCCAGGTTGCCCCTTTGGTAGGTCCATGCATGTTCCTAAATGTCATGAAATGGTTATGAATACACTGCCGAATTCCTCAAACATTGTTTTATCGTAGTTTAGATATTTTTTCTGGCCCAAAATGTGGATTAAACAGCTATATTTGCATTGTAGACATTGTGGCCCTAGTTCCTATCGCCACCACAGTAAAGAAATCTGATTGAGGTTAGTTTCTTTTCAATTAACCTTTTTACATCAAAACACTTCAAATCTGACTAATTGGTCTATGCAAAAAATTTGGGGAAATTGGTGGAATTCCACTTTAACAAGTTTTACATTATGTGGAGGTTATTTAAACTTCACAGAGAGCCTCCACACTCACGTATCTCATTTACAAAAATGGTTATTTAAAGAGATATCTTTAAAGGGTACCTTTTTGAGGGCATAGATTTAAAAAAAAAACATGACATCTTGGAGGTTGTGCTTGTCTGCTAAATGCTGTTATTGTATTGTATAGTCTATGACTTGCCATGCTTGGTAAGTTACAGAAGGTAACATGGCTGAATCATATTTTATGTTTCAGTTGAACCTTTAATGATCAGGTGTAACTGGCACTAAGGGAGCAGAGGATGATCGTGGGGCTGTGTGAGGATTTATCCGGGGTCAAGATGCAAGCATGATAGCCTAATGTAGAGATAAAAATACTGTGGATAAGCAACTGTCAAGATTGTCAAATTATAGTATTATTTCCAAATCTCCCTCCTGAAGCATTGCACGCTTTAGGGTTTCCCCTGCACTTATATTTATGATTAATCTTAACTATTTACCAAACCCTACATTAACTAAACAAGGTGGTTCCAAGCAGGAAGAACATTGTCCTCTGCAGTGCAAGAAGATTCCAGGAGGTTCATTGGGAATTACTACATTTGGGATGACATACTGATGTGTCTGTCCATTTGTTCCCAGTCCTGAGAGAAAATGTTGCATTACCTCATCAGACATTAATCATGCTACATCCAAAATGCCACAAGCTCTGTAATTTCCTGTAAATATAAGATAAGTGAATGAGAAAGGGGAAGAGGTTAGTAGACCATTTTCAGACCTCAAAAAAGGAATAAGCTCTCTTTAAACAGACACAATATTTTAATGGTCCTTTCTTGAGCTCCAACTGGGCCAGTCATGACCACGAAACTCTAGCTAATGGATAACTGTCACATAAATAGTTGCAATTAAGAATTTAATTGTCTTCTTTTAGTTTGATTAAAGTAGCCACACTGACTGATTAAGCCTAATATCCTTAATCTGTTTCTGTTACTAGAAAAATATTTTTTTCTTTTTGGTTTTCAGGACCAAGAACATAAAACAGGGTCCTAGCTTGCAGTGCTGGATGATGTTATATGGTCTGTTATAGTCAATTTTCTTCCCGTTAGATCATTTAATATATATGACGTACAGATGTATACAAATATCTAAGTTAAAATAAGTGAATGCTTCGTCTCCAACTGTTGGAAAAAACAAAGCTGTGTCTCTTGTATGTGAATGTCTGTTATTCTGTGGGGTAAGACAGCAAAATGGACAAGGTTCTGTTAGTTGTTTGGGAGGGGGGAGTAGTGTATCCAAAACAGAGAACTTAAACTAAAATAGAGCTATTTCTGTAGAGTATGTGTCTTGGCCATGGGTGCTCAAACTTTTGAATATGGGGGGGTGGTGGCCTAGTGGTAGGATACTTGCCTCTGGACCAAGAAGTCATGGGTTTGAATACTACCTCCAGCACACCACCACTGGGTTCCTGAGCAAGACTCTTAACCCCAAGTTACTCCAGGGAGACTGCCCCCTGTAGTTAGGGAATGGAAGTCTCTTTGGATAAAAGCATCTGGTAAATGTAAATATGTCTGTATATCACATTATTCTTTTTGGGGGGGAGGGGGGGGTTACACCTACCAAAAATGTATTTTGCAGCCCATGGGTCATCTGTTTGTGATGTGTCATTTTCCTTTGCCGGTGATGAACAATAAAGACCATTGTTGAACCCCCATCTGGGTTTATTTCAGGACTACATGCTTATATTTACCCACTGTTATTTGAGGTTTACTGCCCTCCAATACTGCATGAGTGAAAAGACAGATTCTGTCCATCAATCAGCGAGGGTCTTACTTCTAGAACACCAAATGTGCCACAGCCTACAGGCATACGAGAGGCAGATAACGTGCTGGAGTCAGGAATGCCATGACTCATGTTGACTCAGAGGCTTATTAAAGGATGGAAATGTAAACCTACTTTAAAGCCCTGATTCATTCAGCTGGGTGGGCAGACTGATAAAAAGGGCTTGTCTGTGCTGGTCTACAGATTCCCATATTACTTATGACTAATAAGACAACTTTGGAGTTAAAATGCCACGGATGCAGTCAGCCAGGTCTCCAGTCAACAATTCTTTGACATGATGATGTCAGTACTTCAACTGCTGCATTTGTTCTGAAAGTCTATGCTCTTAAGAATATTTAGTTTGATCTATTCAAGCGCAAGTTAATTAAAGGGAGATCAGTTTGAGTGCATTAATGAGTTCACCAGACCTCGTGCTCCGTAGTTTTCGAATGATTCATTGTAATTAGATGATGCACATCTGGCAGAGGAAAGAAAAGCAGTACCCTTGGTCACAAATGATTATAAAGAAGAAGGTAGATGGCCAGTATGATGCAAACTCATAATTCATTCTTTGAGGGGGAAAAAAAACATGAGACTATCTATCGACTCTTAAAGGGGCACACTACAAACGTTTCAAACTTTCTGCTTAATTCAGTAATTAAGGTATACACAAAATGGTAAACCTTCTGATGTGAAATGCTCCATTCTGGAGAAACTTACGGAATCAGCATTGTTTACAGCAGTGGTTTTGCTGACAGAGGAAGGGAAGAAAATCAAGTTAATGTCACCGAGCCTATACTGTGCTGTATGGCATGTTTGGCTTGCTAATCAAGCTATACAAAGACCAGTAAACACCTCTGATTTGTTTTCTTGCCACTCTAACACCAGTTTCTTGTTATTGTATCCCTCAGGTGTGAGTTTTTATCGTCTACAGCTGTTTCACCAGAGCAAGAATCGAACCTATACTGTGGTGTGTGGCACTGTAGCCTTCAAATGGGTTATTAGTCATTTTGATTAGGAACTGAAATGGCTAAATTTGTGTTGTGTTGTTCTTTTCACCACCATTATAAAGAAGTGAGTGACTTCTTTGTGACATCTCAACTATTATATAGAAATTTTGAATAACTGGTGGAACTCTCTGCAGCTGTTATTATTTCTACTTCCAGATTAACTAGGCCACACCCCAACTGCAGTTATATGTAATGAAATAATTATAGGTGAGAGAAAACAGTCTTCAGGAGACACAAAGCAGCATCAGTGTAATGTTAAAATAACTCACTGCTTTTAAAAGATTTTTTTAAGAAACTGCATCTGCTGTTACAAAATGTTGTCAGATGGTTTGAGTGAAGTGGATGAGTTATATAGAATTTACACCACCCTAACAGAAGTTGGATCACAACAGAGCAGTGTTAAGTAATGATGGACAACATGTAATCCAAATTACATAATCAGATCTCATGCTTGTGATACAAGTACTTGTAAATGGAGCAGCAAATCCTTTGAAAATAAACAAATAAACAATTACAGTTACTTTCTCAGGGATAACTTTAACCCTCTGATGCATGAATTATGAAATCCTGAGTCAAGATTTTTTTAAAATGTCTTTTTACTCTTCTTAGGGCATGAAAAAAACATATATTGACATTTTTTTCAAAAATTGGATTTTTTCAGGAAGTTACAGACATGTCCGCAAAAGTGGACTACATGCGCTTAAGCTCTCAACATAAAACAGTATAAACTTAAAGGAAGAATGAATCAAACTGAGTTTTATCAAAAATCCATGAGCAAATACTTCACTGTATGCTTTGAAAACCACTTTAAGATAGTTTCACACACTTTAACATTCTATAGCCCTATTGTTTAGGCTTAAATAAGAAAACAAACAGTGCTCACCACTGTAAATTTTTATTTTTAAATGAAATTCAGTATATGCTCAGTTTATCAATCCTAGGCAACATGAAAGTTGGCAAAGCATCCAGGGCACAGTGCAACACGGCACTGCATGCAGATGTATTTGGTCTTCCGTGTGCATGCAGCATCATGGCATCTGTTTGCATTTTTGACCTGGGTGAGCTTGGGCCAGTGATTTCCTGTGCTGAACCTGACCTCACTGGGTACTTTGGTCACTGTTCTGAGCTTTGCTGGAGGTGGGGTTCTGTTTTGTTGCACATCTTGGATTCTTGGATTTAGAGGAGGTTCTCTTGTAGTTACAACAACTAACCACTGAATGAACCTCAATGGAGGGGGGGGGGGGGGGGGGGTGCAGCGAAGAGCCTTCTAACGACTGATCCCCAATTCCCCC
>JBBJLS010036236.1:0-14183 GCA_037577275.1 Bryconaethiops microstoma
TCTGTGTGGTCCATTTGGTCTGTTTTATATTCCCCATAATTTTCCTTTAAGGGGAAATGGGTCCGGGTTCTTATGGGATAAAATTGAAGATTGCCATGTGTTCGATTCTCAGCGCTCGAGTGCAAGCTCCGTGGTTTCCATAGACGAGAGTAACTGCAATGCTACTTATTATCAATACTAATTGATTTTTATAATTATATTGTCATATTTGGACCATATTATTTATTGTTTAAAGAGAAGTGCATTATTTATTGTTCAAGTGTATATTTACCACGTAAAGGACACGTTTGAGTTCGGACATCTAATAAGACAGCTGCATTTGAAGCTAAAAAAATGGCCTACGAGTACCTTTTTTAAAATGTAAATATGTAGCTAACCAGGTCTTATTACCTGTCCACAAAATTATGATCAATTTAAAAAATATATTTATTTTATACTGTTGTTGCCTTCTCAGCCTCGGCTTTAGCGACTGCTAGCCGGGCGTCTTTGGCTCGTTACTCTCAGCCACAGACCGGGTCCAAAAACGAGACAATTACAGGGACTGTATTGCAGAGTCTGTTCTTTCCTCCCTTGGAACGGGAGCATTTATTGTCTCCAAAAAGAACATCAGAGTGGTGAGAATCACTCTCAAACAGAGCGGCCATGTAAAACTCCAAACTCTCCCTGAAAGAATACCTCTCCCATCCTCCCTAGAGGCTCATTTACCCAGAATGCAAAGTTTCTTAAGGCAACAGGCTCCTTCTGTAAAACTGTTTAGGAATCGATAATGGAATTGATAAGGAATCGGATCGATAAGAAGAATCGATGATGGCATTGGCATCAATAATTTCTTATCGATTCCCATTCCTAATTCTAAATAAAGTATATGTATAATTTCTACATTATTTTTGTATATGACCAGACTTTTGTCCAGGCAAAATGTGACCTTTCTGTCCTAATTAAATGATACAACTCAATGAATGATGCAAAACTTTATTTTGGTATAATAAGCATAATCTAGAGGGCTTTGCCTTTCTTATCTAAATCTGTTTCCAACTGATTAACTACAAGTCAAATTATTATTTGTTGTTCCTTCAACTTTAAGTGACGAGACTTTTGTCAGGCACTGTATATAGTTGTACGCAGCTAGTGGCCTAGTGGTTAGGGAGTTGCCCCTGCGATCAGAAGGTTGTGGGTATGAATACCAGGACTGCTAGTGGCACCAATGAGGTACGCTTAAGCAAGGTACCTTCCCGGTACATTGCTCCTCAGGCATCCCCCTTGTGGGGCACTGCCCCCTGCTTCACTTGGTGAATGGGTGAAATGCAGAGACAATTTTACATTGTTCACACTGTGCTGTTTTGTGGTGTGTTCTTGCGATACTATAAGAGGCCACTTTACTTATAAGTAGAACAGTATAAATTATACATTTAGTTAGTACTTTGTGAATTTTTATGTTTTAATGTATGTCTGAGTGTGTGTTTTCCCTTGTTTATATGTGGAATATCTGCTATTATTGGTGTTGTACTGGTCAGGAGGTTAGATTATTGCTGGAAGCTGTGATCCATCTATTCAGTTGTTTGAGTATGTTGTGCTATCCATATTCTCAGTTGCTTATAGCGATGCTGTAAGTTCTAGTGTCCTCAGGTGATTTTTCTGTTTTTTTTTATTTGACTCAACATTTAACAATTTATGTAGTACTTAAGGATTCAAGTAGCACAATAAAACCATTAAATAAAACAAAATTGCTCAACAGCTGGTTTTTATCACCAGCTGTTACTGTTCCTGTCAATCTGATGTGACTGCTGATAGCTGAGGGTCAAGCTTCATTCCAGTCAAGACTTCTGACTGCTTCCTAATGTTAGAAAAATAAAGTACTGTTGCAGTTCAGGGATTTTTGGCAAATTATTTAATTATTTTTTGTGTCGTACATAATTGCTAGAAGACCAGGTTTAAAGACCTGAAAATTACAATTAGGGACATAAAAGCACCATCATCTCTTTAGACACAATTCTTATACAGCATATTTATAGATGAGAAAACTGAGGAAATAACCATTCAGAAATTTTACTTCCAGCGCAGTCACGGACGGCAGCCTGTCTGGCGTGCTCTCAGCATTTTACATTGTTATTTTTCGTTCTTTTTTTCTTTTTCTTTTTTGCTCTTATATATTTCAGGAACGGTGATAAAGAGGAGTTGAGACTGGTATAGAGGAAGCTTAAAACTAAGCTTGCAGAGAGCTCCATTGGTCACCTGGATTATTGACTACCTAACAAATCGGCCACAGCATGTCCAGCTGAAGAGCTGCTGCACTGATAGCATCCTCAGCTGTACTGTCCTATCACCCTTCCCCTTCACTCTCTACACATCTGACTTCAGTTGCAGATCTCATGTCATGTCACCTGCAGAAATTCTCAGATGACTGTATCAGAGATGGACATGAGGATGAACACAGGAGTGTGGTGAACAGCTTTGAATGCTTAACATCACAAAGACAAAGGTTGTGGACTTTAAAAAGCAGGCTCCTCCTCCGATTTCTGTCACGATTAGAGGGACTGATGGTTGAGGTCTACAGGTACCTCAGGTTACACATTGATTGCAGACTGGACTGGTCCATGAACACTGACATTGTTTTCAAGAATAGACAGAGTCGGCTACTGAGAAGGCTACTGAGAAGGCTCAGATCTTGCAATGTTTGTAGGACATTGCTGACCATGTTTCCTGTGGTGTTTTTTGCAGCTGTGAGCTGGGGCAGTGGGGTGAAGCCAACTGATGCCAAAAGGCTGAACAAGCTGATTAAAAAGGCTGGTTCAGTTCCTTGTGTCAAACTGGAGACCCTGGTGTAGGTGTCTGAGAGGAGAATGTTGAAGAAGCTTCTCTGCATCTTGGACAATGCCTCCCACCCCATGCATGCCTCCTTAATGGTACATCAGAGCACACACAGCAAAAGACTCATTGCTGCAAAATGCAGAACTGAACAGCACAGGAAATCCTTTCTAGCTGACTTTATAACTTTTCCCAGTTCTGTAGGTGTCAGTTTCTGTTCAAGTTGGATATGTGCAGTATAATTCAACTGTTTATCCTGTGAATATTCAATAAAAAATTTTTATATAATGTTTTTTACAACCAAGTTGTCACAAAGCAGCTTTACAGAATACAGGTCCTTGCCCCTAGTGAGTAAGCCAAAAGCAACAGAGGCAAGGAAAAACTCCCACTGCTGGAGGAGGAAACCTTGGGAGGAACTAAGACTCAAAGCGGGAAACCATCCACCTTGGGTTGACCCAGAGAGAAAGAGAAAAGAGTGTCTTTATAGGGATAAATAACAAGGGAAGGCCTTGATGAACAAGCTTATTGACTGATAGGCCATCTGCAGCTAACAGAGTTGGTACTACTAAGTGTCCATAGAGGTAAATTTTGTTGGAAGAGTAACTGAGAGTCTGTAGTCTATAGACAACAGGATCAGAAGCAACAATCTCCGCTGGAGCTTTAAGCAGCAGTTGCCCTTAATTCGGGCAGAGCATGTGTGGATTTGTGAGCTGCTGAACCAGTCAAGGTCATTTTGGCATGGGGCCCCAATGATTGCAGGCCTGGGGAGGTGGTGACCAGAGGTCCCATGACATCACAAAGCCAAAAAAAGAGTGGAGGATATCTGCAGTTTCTGAAAAAATCTGTATGAGACTGAAGCCGTGACAGCTGAACTGCGTATAAGCGGGGGTTACTCTATATGCATGATTGTTTGTTTGTGTGTGTGTGTGTTTGTGTGTGTGTGTGTGTGTGTGTGTGTGTGTACACTACTGACAAAAAAATTAGGGATATTTGGCTTTCGTGTGAAATTTATGGAAAACATAAGTTCACACTACAGTAATATTATATAATGAAAGTAGGGCTTTTAAGTAGAAGCATGCAATGGTGATTTCCTCATCTCAAACAATTTATTGAAACAAAAGCCAACAATGGTGAGTATACCACAACAAAAAATGTCAATGTCTCCATAACGTGTCATGTGCCCTTGAGCACCAATTACTGCTTGCCAACAACAAGAATTCTTGTTCTCTCTCTTTCTTTTTCTGTGCATGTGCCAGGCCTTCCGGGTAGCTGAGGAGGAGCTGGGCATTCCTGCCCTGCTGGACGCAGAAGACATGGTGGCCCTCAAAGTGCCTGACCGGCTCAGTATCCTCACTTATGTCTCCCAGTTTTACAACTACTTTCATGGACGCAATCCTAGTAAGATGTCTCAGTCGGTTTCAGTAATATTACTTCACATTTTCTGTGATCCATTTACAGTCATATACATTTTGTCATAGTAAAACAAAACCTATTAATCTATTTTTTGTTTATTTTACTTTTGTTATATCATTTGAAAACACCAGTTGCCATTCTCATTGCATGAACATTTCATGTTGAATGGGCTAATACAAATGTTTGCAGCTTTATTGGTGCATGTAATTGCTCATTCTAAACTATTTGTTTGTCAATAATGCACTGTATGGCTAAAATGTCTGTGCACACTCCTTGAAAATATTGGTCTCAGGCATTTCAGCCACACCTGTTGTTATCAGGGGTATAAATCAAGGCCATTGTCATGCAATCTCCTTAGACAAACATTGGCAGTAGAATTGGGAACACTGCAGAGGTTAGTGGCATTAAATGCGGCACTGTCGTAATAGGCCAGATCATGAAAATTTTGCGCTGCTACATCTGCTCAAGTAAGTGCTTTAAGTGCTATTATCAGGACCAACTAGAGTTTAGCCGTGATGGGGCAGACCACACACTCGCGGAGAGGGATGGTCAATTACATGTGTAAAAATGTGTAATGCCTTATACTGCCTATCCTCTGTTCACATCAGCACAAGAACTGTGTGTCTGGAGCTTTAAGAAATGGCCTTACATGTCTGAGTTTCTCTAAACAAGCCAAAGATCACTGTGTGAAATGCACACCTCTGTTGAACTCTGTTCTTATTAGTGGAACGGTGAATCACACTTTACAATCTGACAGTCTGCATAATGTATCTGGATATAATGAAAGCTTGGAGAACGCAACAGTAAAGTGTCGTGAAGGAGGGATAATGGTCAGGGGCTGTTTTCAGGGTTAGCTCCAGGGAAAAGCTAATACTTTTTGCATGTCACAGCAAGAAGGTGTTTTTGTTTTCTGTTAAAAATATTCACAATATTCATTTTACCTTTCCTCCCTCTGTCTGCAGTTGGGGGCATGGCAGGTATTAAGAGGCTAGCTGATGACTCTAACAGGGAGCAACCTGGAAAAAAGAACCAATCAGTCACGGCTAAAGTATACAGCCCACCTAAAACAGAAGAAAAGGTAACATGACAGCCCTGCTTCCATATATACATATATGTATAGTGTGTGTGTGTGTGTGTATATGTGTGTGTATATATATATATATATATGTGTATGTATGTATGTATGTATATATAAACAACAAACAATAGGAAGCATACAGGATATCAGTGTAGTAATTAATCATTTATATCAAATTAGTATTAGTAATGCAATTTTTAAATACATTTTCTAAAATTCTAAGTTTTGCATTCTTGCAGCCCTAACACCTAACACATTATTTTGATACTCAACTGAGTAATAGACATGCATTTTGTGCATAAACATGCAAGTGTTACCGTGCACTCACAATTTTCAACAGCAAATGTTTAACTGAAATATGTAACTACAGAAGTGCCCAATTGTGCTTGTGTGGGTTTCCCCTGTTTCAGTGATACGGCCAAAAAACAGTGCAAATAGCACCCCCTTGTGAAGAATTTGCATGCATTTATATAGACCTGTGGATTCCCTGTTTATCTTCTTGCATTGTATTTAATGTGAAATGAATAATGTTGAGTGAAAGTAATTTAGTTGATTTTCTTAGAGGTCTTTCATTATGTTTTTTGTTACTAGTCAGTTTTGACTTATTCTACAATTGTGTGTGGCATACTGTTTTTCAGAGGGACATTTTGGTTGAGCGTTCCAATAAAAGCACGGTGAGCAGTAACTGCAATATCTGCAATAAACATGTTCACCTTGTGCAGCGCCACCTTGTGGATGGAAGGCTCTACCACAGAAACTGTTTCAAGTATGAAAACGTTTTATTTAAAAACATTTTTTCATATTTATTTTTTAATTCATTGTTTATTCCAGGTGTTTCTGAAAACAGAGTAGCTTTGTCCATGTTCTGGTTTTGCTGCAAAAATTGTAAATGTAAATGCTTATATTAAGCAAAAAATATTTGACAGTGGGGTACAGCTACTTAAACGGTACTGCTATCTGTATGCAGGGTTAATGCATTCAAACATAGGTGGTATATTCGAATGGTACTAGATGGGATCAGTGGGGAGATGGGAATGGTGCTCTGCACATACCACTCATTTGTTAAACATTAGTATTCGCTCCTCATTATACATACAAGAAACTGAAAACACAGTTTAAGCTGCTGATTTCTCTGTAAATGTCACAATAACTAAATAAATCTTATCAAATCTTTAAATGTGATGTCTTCGCAACCAAAAACAAAGTTTTCTCCATTGAGCCTAGATATAGTTGTGTTCAATTTTTCCAATCTAAAGTACATAAAGACTAAATTACTTCCTTCTAGATTGTAATTTCCTTCACTGTACAGCATCTCATGTGTCAACAAATGTCCTCATTCACATTGTTATTGTCAAACCATTGACTCACTATCATTGAAAAGGGCACATGAAATGCTCTGGCAGTGTAATTTAGGCCTTGTAATTTAGGCCATGTTAGGTTTTTATTTTATATACAGTAATAACTTATAAAATGTCAATATAAATATTACAGAGATACTTTTGTTTTATTCAGCTTTAGTATTTAATCATTGAACAAAACAAATACTTTACAAGAGAAAGAAAAGACTTTCTTTACTTTCAATGTAAGTGAAGGAAAGTGGCCCTTATAGCCACGCATGACCACACCACACAGTGTGAGCAATGTGAAATTCTTTCTCTGCATTTCAGTTCATTCACCAAGAGAAGCAGTGAGCAGTGTGTGGGGACAGTACTTTGCTCAAGGGTACCTCAATGGTTCCATTAGCAGTTCTGGGATTCAAACCCACAAACCAGAATATTATAATCATAACTGACATAGGGGTAACATACAAAATGAACTTAAGACAACATGGTTTAATTATACTAAGAAAGGTACAGTTGCAGGTTGTGTACTGTACTGTAATGATTAGGTTTTTTTTTTTTTTTTCTCTTGTGTGTTCACTAATGAAGACATTAAGCTCATATTGCTTATGGCTTTCTTTATGGCATAATTGCTGTTTGACTTTAGTCTGTACCAACTAATGGGCTTTCATTTAACAGGTGCTGCGAGTGTTCCAACATTCTTCTCTCAGGCACTTACAAACCTGGAAAAGAACCGAATACTTTTATCTGCAAGACACACCCGAAAACACAAAAGCCTCCATGCAGCCAGCCTACGCAGGTTCCGCTGTCTTCGTATAATAGCAATGCTATGGCAGCCATCAAGATCACGCCATCGGTCCCAACTTACCAGAATTTGCCTCCAGCTGTTGCAGGATTAGGGAAGACATCCACTCCATTTAAACCAAACTCTCTTGGGGTTGGTAAGACTGACCACTCCTCTAGTCCAACACCCATCCCTCGTTCTGTGCCTCCACTAGCAGGTTCTGAAGCCCTCAGTTTGGTGAGGAAAAGTACCTCAGAGCACAGACAGCCCACTGAGTCCCCAAAACCTCCCAGCAGCACAGTTTTGAAGAACCAGGAGGCCAGACAGAGGTGAGAATAAGTCTACAGGGTTGGTAATGCACATATTGTCTTTTTTCCTTGTTCATTTCAATAGATGCTATGAATACATAGCATCTATTGGGGGTGGTGGTGGCCTAGTGGTAGGATACTTGCCTCTGGACCAAGAGGTCTTGGGTTCCGCACACCACCACTGGGTTCCTGAGCAAGACCCTTAACCCCAAGTTGCTCCAGGGAGACTGTCCCCTGTAGTAATGGAAGTCGCTTTGGATAAAAGTGTCTGATAAATGCCGTAAATGTAAATGTGACTTACTGGGCTGGCATGAAGCTGAGCGTGGGCGCCTCTGACGTCCTCCTGTCCTTCCACTTGAGTGTTGAGGTCTAAAGTGGAGAAGAGGCCTGAGAGGAGGCCCAGAATGTGCACGGTGGAGAGTTTACTGGCTGGACTGGGCTGGAGAAAAGACATAAGAATGCCAATTGAAGACTTCCTCAAAATTACTCTTCATCAAAGAATTCAGCAAGCCAAAAAATCTTAGTTAGCACATCATAAACCTTTACAGTGAAGCCAGTTATTTTGGTACAAAACTACACTGAATACACAGATGTGACTGGAGAATGTAGAATGGAGACAATACACCAGGCCTTTTATGACAAAAGGATTTTTATTGTTATTAATATTCAGTATATTATGCGCTTAATTTTTGGGTTATTATTGGGTTATTTCAAATGTCCCCCAAACAACTTGGTGTATTGTTTTTGTAATTTTAAAAGTGAACTTCAGGGATTCTCCCACAACCAGTCTACAAGTCTACAAGTTTATCTAGGCTTAGTTTTACATCAAGAAGAGTATTTAGTACAAAGGCCATAAGATTCAGGTTCTTGTCCAAGATTTCAGGCGAGGATGGTCACCGTGTCGTGAAAGTGTGGAAGGAAGGACAACTTGGTTTGCTGTAATGAACTTACCTACACTGAGGCCATCTGACATCAACGCTAACATATGGGGCAGCTGGTGGCACTGGTGGCAGCAGGATCTGCCCCTGTGATCGGAAGGTTGTGTGTTCGAATCCCATGACTGCCGATGGCACCACTGAGGTACCCTTGATCAAGATACCATCCCCACACACTGCTCCCGGGGCGCTGTCTCACTGGCAGCCCACTGCTTCACTCAGGTGAATGGGTTAATTGCAGAGAGCAATTTTACATTATGTGCTTTGGTGTGTTCACGAGTGACAAAAATGGCCACTCTACTGTTAAATACCTGAAATATAGCTATATGTGTGTGTGTGTGCACCACATCTCGCTGGTCCACCAAGACAGACGTCTGATCTTCCTGCAAAGGTTGCACATCCAGCATCCAGCAATAGAGAGCAGAAGGTTCAGCAACGTCACGCTCCATCCAGGACACTGGACCATACCAAAACTAACCCCGCCCCCCCGCGCCCCCTCTTTAGGTCTTCACCCTCCCACCACATATCAGGTGAGAAGCAGATCTGACATCATCTCAAAAAAGGCCAAACTGCTCTTACCTAATGGCCCTTGCCATACCGCCAACAAATGTTTTTCCATTTCAAATAAAGCGACCTGTACCCAGGGTGCTCAACGGCAAGGCCAAAAAGTGGGCCGCAGCCGAGACGACTGCATCGCTGCTCTCTGACTGGTCAATATGTCAACAGGTGGAGGTTATTGCCCTTTTTGTACTGTCCGCGCAAAAATACAATAATGGAGATACAAACTAACAAATGGGAAATCGTTGAAGTATAAGCACTACTAACTATTGTGCTGATGGTAAATTTCAGAGGGAGTTTTTAATGCTATAAGAAACACAAAGGTGCAAAAGGACATCACTAACAAGTTAGCTGGGTTATTCATTGCACCAACAAGGAATGCAAAAAAAATATTTTAAAACCCAAATAAGACTATAAAAAATAAAAGACCGCAATAACAAAAGTGAGATGATGATCGGTCATAAACTGTGGGGAGAGAATTGCACTGTTAATGTGTCAGTCACTCCGTAACCGGACTGAGACACACTTGAAAATCAAGGTGTGATACATCTCCAGTACCATCACAGTACAGTTTAGGTACAGGACAGTTCCTGTATATCTGTGGAAAAGTGCCTCTAGTAAACCCTATGATGACCGCTTACCGTCTCGTTGGCCAGCCTTTCCAGCTGCTGGATGTGTGGAGAGAGCAGAGAGAGGAGTTTTCCCAGAATCTCGTCATGGGGCAGAGACGACAGCAGATAGCCGAGAGCCTGCATCAGCCACATACTCTGAGGGCTCTAAAAATAATTTAGGAAAACAATGAACAGCTGGATACTCTGTATGCTCTGAAATTCAGAGTTTGCATTCCTCTTTGCGTGCACTTGCTTACTCCACACTTACTCAAAGAAGCATTTTGCTGCCTTCCACATTTGAAAACAATAGTAAATCCATCAAACTAAGAAAAGAACACAAATGATTGACCAAAAATGTATTAAACAAACCCAAAACAAGATTCTGTCTACTTTAGATTCTTCAGTGAAGACCGCCCTTGCTTATACAAAAAACAATGTATTCACATATGTTATGTATGGAAGCAAATTAGTGACAAAAGTATATGAATTAAAAAAAAAACATATTGAATTAAATAAAAACATGCTTCATTTATTTATTTTTAAGATTCAATACAGAAATATTTAGCCTTTCAAATTCAGCAAAAAATTATTCAGTCGGTATTATTCAGTGGGATTTCACTGGGACAAATTCAGGTGGAAATTCAGTTAGAAATTCAGTTGGAAATTCAGCCCAGAAATTCAGTCTGACATCCGGGACCTACAGGAAAAGAAGTAAAGTGCAGAGTGCAATTCTCACGGACTGAAATTACGTTTTCAGCTAACTCAACGTTTCGCACGCATTTAATAAAGTGGTGCCTGACGTGCTGCAGGAGCGTACTGGTGCTGGATGGGTCCCGGATGTCAGACCGAATTTCCAACTGGAATTTCCATATGAATTTCCATATGAATTTCCAACTGAATTTCGAGCTGAATTTCCATCTGCATTTCCAACTGAATTTCCATCTGAATTTCCATCTGACTTTCCATCTGGATTTCCAACTGAATTTTCATCTGAATTTTCCAACAGAATTTGCAACTGAATTTCTAGCTGAATTTCCAACTTCATTTATCCAAGTGAAACAGCCCACTTGAAACGGCAAAGTCAAAAGGAAGGCGCTGAATAATACCGATCGAAAAATTAAAGTTGTAATTTTTTGCTGAATTTGAAAGGCTGAATGTATCTATACAAAATCTTAAATGCTGTAATGACAACTGAAATAAATTCAGCAAAAACTTCACTACATAAACATACATGCACTATCATTCAAGCATGGTTTTTTCATTGAATTTCAACAATTTGAATTTTTCAAATTCAAATACTTTTGTCACTAATTTTCTTGCATAGTTTTGCCACTACTTCTCCTATGGTTCTAACTTCAGCAGTCCAACTTTTCAGATGAACAAGAAATATAAATATTATCACATACTGTGTCACAATCAGAGTCTGAAAACTTTATTTATCCCAGAGGAAATTGCTTAACGCTGGGGCAAATTGCATTGTGTATGCAATCATACTATTAAATATTTGCCATATCGCCTACCTCCAGATCCACATATGCTGAAAACTCACTTTCTGTTAAAAAGTGTTGTTTTGTTTCCACTTTTCTTTCTTGCTTTGCTAATACATTCATGCATAGGTATCATATTTGATTATAAATATGACTGAATTTCTAAAAGCCAGAAACCTTTTTTAATCACGGAGGAAATTGCTCATGTTATGACTCCACAGACACACAGTATACTCTGACAAATACTAAAAAAACCTGTGTTTTGTGTTCCATGCTATATACACAAAATGCTGTGACCTGTAAGAGAGGTGGATATAAATACTATAGATAAATAAATACATAAGGAAAAAGGAAAAAATGTAGGTAAATAAAAGTCATGTCTGCACCATTGATCGATAATGAGATACAGTGTGGATGGGAGAGGTGTTGGGCTTACCTTGTGGATCTGCTTAACAAGCGCCTCCTGTGAGAGAGAAAAAAGCCGCAGGCATGAACGTCAGTAGGAAAGTGATAATGAGCCGTGTCTCTGTTCCTGCAGAGTGAAAGTGCCGCTCCGTACCTGCGATGCAGTCAGGATGTCGTTGGCGTGCGGGACGAGGCTGTGGTGACACTCCCGGCAGATCCTCTTCAGGGTGGAGACGGTGGCCACTGAAAGATCAGCGTTAGTCAGAGCCTGCAGGACCAGACGCAGGATGCCGGCCAGCATTACAGAGTGATCAGCCAACCACTCTGCCAGTGACCCTGCAGGGGTGCGAGAAACTGCACTTTAAACAGTTCATGTTGTTTTTACTTAGGGCCACTAAAAACATTTGTGCGGGGTTTATGTGCCAAAAAGCCATAATGCAGTTTTCCATCACTTTTAACTGTCTTTATCCTATAGAATTACACTGTATTGAAGTTACAAAGCCCAAGACTGACATATGTAAATATCCATCGCAACTGAAATGTATAAAAACAGTCAGACCACAACCATCAGAGACATCAGAAAAGACTTTACTTTCTAAAGAGTGGATCCACTGATCGTTTCTGCATTTTTCACTCATTAACTCAGTTACAGACTGTCTGCAGTAACAGCACTCCGTATCACTTCCGTGCAAATGGCCATCTAAACTGTTACAGACTGTCATTTTGTTTGCTACAGAGTGTAATGGGGCCATTTTTGACAGTTTTTTCAGCTCACAAGGTTCTTTATTCAGACGTGATGCCAACTCCAAAGAAACAACACCGTAATCAAGGCAAAGTGTGAGATTCAGAAACGTTTAAAACAAAAAACAATAAAAACACAAACATAAATGAGGGGTCCTGTCCGCCTCTGCTACGTCTCCAGCTGTCACACTCACCGGAATTCTGACCTGGGTGATGGTATGTTCCGGCATGCGAGTGTAAGCTCATGATTACCTGATCTGTTTCCCTCTGTTTCCCGTGGTCTTGTGATCAGTGCTCCTCTAAGGATAAGTGTTTGTCTCACGTGTTCATGTTCTTCTGTTAAAGGTACCAGCTGGTTCAGAAGCCAGCGTGTGGTCACTGACCAGCACTCTCTTGTATTTCCGGTCATGTATGCGAGCTCCATAGAGCAGACTTCTCGTCTATTGAAATCCATCCATAACAGTCTGCTAAAAGTTTGACTTTTGCGTGTGTGTATCTCTCATTTCCTAGAGTAACCAGCGAGGAGGAAGCACCCATAAGCCGGATTCACCAGTAGAGGCTCCACCTGGAAGACGGCCTCTTACATCAAGTCCTCTTGTGGCTCCATGAGCAGACCTAGTATCGGGATCGTGTCAGCGAGACGGAGGATCCGTGCTGCGCTGAACGGGTCCTTCTGCGTGACTCAAAGAGAGAGAGTGTTCTTGTGTTCTGTTCTACCAAGCTCTGCGCGTTCTAGTGACTGTTTGCCTGTTTGTTTCTCATTAGAAGTCAAGATTCAATAGAACGATACTTTCTCCCTCAGTCAGTGGACCAAAAACGCTGCATGTCAGATTTCAACTTTATTTAGATGTCTTGTGCTGTACCTACCTATAGTGAGCATGATGGTTTCTGCCAGCTGAATGTTGTTGGTGGTGATGAGGGGGATCAGGCCGATCAGACCTGGGATGACGTCAGAGTAACTTACGTCCACTGTCTCAGCAATGGACTGGAAGCCAAACAGCAGAATCTCTATATCCTCCATGAGAGAGATGGGGGGTTCGGGTAAAGAAAGACAAGCAAGCCAACCTTCAGCATCGGAACAACATGTTTATAACATTTCTACAAAGAGAACTGGAGCAAACAAAGTGAAAAGGCATTAAAGGCAAAAATCTAAACTGGGCAGCTCTGCCCTAAGTGCTACAACATCGTTGTCATTGTTGTAAGGACATGAACACAGTGTGATGAGACATTTCTCCATGGGCCACAGTGCAACATATAGTAACATATGTGCAAGTTAACAATGCAGTAAGTAGACAATACAACAATGTAACAGTGAAATGTGAACTGGATGTAAACCTTCCAGAGTGACTAGTGTTGCACCCTAACTGTGATATGAGATAAGATTAACCTTTATTAGTCCCACATGTGGGAAATTTGCATTGTCACGGCAGAAAGTTGACAGAAACAAAGAGCAGCAAAAAATGTAAAACAATGGAATAGAATAAAGTAGAATAAAAATACAAATGTGCACTATACAATTTAGGAATGTAAAAATAGGATAAAATAAAAATATGTGCATGTGTATTGTAAAAATGTATACTTATATATATGTAAACTATATGTAAACTTAAATAAGTACGTATGTACACAGTGAGCACATGGATGTACACTGCTCACAAAAATTAAAGGAACACTTTAAAGAAACACATTAGATACATCAGATCTCAATATGAAGTTGG
>JBBJLS010036287.1:0-14180 GCA_037577275.1 Bryconaethiops microstoma
TTCCTAGACTGACCATAGACATAGAATATCCTTAGACTGACCACAGACATAGAATATTACTAGACTGACCACAGACATAAAATATTCCTAGACATAAAATATTCCTAGACTGACCACAAACAGAATATTACTAGACTGACCACAGACATAAAATATTCCTAGACTGACCACAGAAATAGAATATTCCTAGACTGTCCATAGACATAGAATATCCTTAGACTAACCACAGACATAGAATATTACTAGAATGACCACAGACATAGAATATTACTAGACTGACCACAGACATAGAATATTCCTAGACTGACCACAGAAATAGAATATTCCTAGACTGACCACAGGCATAGAATATTCCTAGACTGACCACAGACATAGAATGTTACTAGACTGACCACAGACATAGAATATTCCTAGACTGACCATAGACATAGAATATCCTTAGACTGACCACAGACATAGAATATTACTAGACTGACCACAGACAGAATATTACTAGACTAGGTGACCAGCTGCTTCGTATGTCAACTTCGCCGCCATATTGCGAGAGGCATTGCTGTGGAATGAAGTAGTGAATAAAGATGCCTCAAGCATGTTCTGCTTGGGGCTGTACAATCCAAACCAGATCCCGAGGGATTGCAGTTTATAGGTAAGGCTAAACAATTGTTTTGAATACATTTGGCCATTTTAAAATCAGGTTTTCTAAACCTTAACCTTAGCTAAGCCAGGCTAAGATATCAAAGCTATGCATTTCTGTGTTCAAGTCAGCCTCCAAACAACATTTTGGCTAAACGTAGGCACTAACTATTAAGATTGTTGTTAGCTCTTTACTTAACTTTTCTCAAACTCTGAAGGTTTCCTAAAGAAAGCCAACTTAGTTTATAAATCTTAACCTTTATAAATCTCAACTCAGTTTATAAATCTTAATCTTAAACTCAACGTTTTGGCTAAAAGTAAGCACTATAATACGAGATTTTATAATGGCCAAATGTAATCAAAACAATTGTTCAGCCTTACCAGGGTTTGTCATTCGACACATTTTGAGAAAGCTGTATTGTGATGTGTGCTGTGGTAATTTGGTAACAGATGCTGAACCAAACTGAAGACAGAGCTGAAGCCAGTGAAGAGAATCCACACATAACTGTTCTTTTCTCCAGACTAGGCAGACAGTTCAGGGGAAGGGTGGAGCAGTTAGGGCTGCATGCAAACTTAAGTGTGTTGAATGTTTCAGGGAGTCTGGATGTTATGTGGTCCTTAATGAGCCTTTCAAAGCATTTCATCATGATGGGAGTGAGTGCTACAGTGGTGTGAAAAAGGCCCCCTTCCTGATTCCTCTTTTTTTTTCCATGTTTGTCACACTTAAATTTGTCCGATCATCAAACGAATTTAAATATTAGTCAAAGACAACACAAGTAAACACAAAATGCGCTTTTTACGTGAAAAATTTTATTATTAAGGGAGAAAAAAATTCAAATCTACATGGCCCTGTGTGACAAAGTAATTGCCCCCTAAACTTAACTGGTTGGACCCCACTTAGCAGCAACAACTGCAATCAAGCGTCTTTTACAGCTCTGTGGAGGAATTTTGGCCGACTCATCTTTGCAGAATTGTTATAGTTCAACCACATTGGAGGGTTTGAGCATGAACCACCTTTTTAAGGTCATGCCACAGCATCTCCATAGGATTCAGGTCAGGACTTTAACTAGGCCACTCCAAAGTATTCATTTTGTTTTTCTTCAGCCAATCAGAGGTGGACTCGCTGGTGTGTTTTGGATCATTGTCCTGCTGCAGAACACAAGTTCGTTTCAGCTTGATGTCACGAACAGATGGCCGGACATTCTCCTTCAGGAGTTTTTGGTAGACATGGTTCCATTTATCACAGCAAGTCTTCCAGTTCCTGAAGCGACAAAACAGCCCAAGAACATCACACTACCACCACCATATTTTACTGTTGGTATGATGTTCTTTTTCTGAAATGCATTGTTACTTCTACGCCAGATGTAATGGGACACACACCTTCCAAAAAGTTCAGCTTTTGTCTCATTAGTCCACAGAGTATTTTCCCAAAAGTCTTGGAGATAATCAAGATGTTTTCTGGCAAAATTGAGATGTTCTTTTTGTTCAGCAGTGGTTTTCATCTTGGCACTCTGCCACACAGGCCTTTTTTGCCCAGTCTCTTTCTTACAGTGGAGTCATGAACACTGACCTTAACTGAGGCAAGTGAGGCCTGAAGTTCTTTGGATGTCTGTTGTGGGGTCTTTGACCTCTTGGATGAGTCGCCGCTGCGCTCTTGGGGTAATTTTGGTTGGCTGGCCACTCCTGGGACGGTTCACCACTGTTCCATGTTTTTGCCATTTTTAGATAATGGTGCTCACTGTGGTTCACTGGAGTCCCAAAGCTTTAGAAATGGCTTTATAATCTTTTCCAGCCCGACAGATCTCAATTACATTCTTTCTCATTTGTTCCTGAATTTTTTTGGATCTCGACATGATGTCTAGCTCTTGAGGGTCTCTTGGTCTACTTCACTTTATCAGGCAGGTCTTATTTAAGTGATTTCTTGATTGAGAACAGGTGTGGCAGTAATCAGGCCTGGGTGTGGCTTGAGATATTGAACTCAACGGTGGTTCATCACAACTAAGTCATGTTTTAACAGGGGCAATCATTTTATCACACAGGGCCATGTAGGTTTGGATGTTTTTCTCCCTTAATAATAAAGTCCTTCACTTAAAAACCGCATTTTGTGTTTACTTGTGTTTTCTTTGACTAATATTTAAATTAGTTTGATGGTTTGACACATTTAAGTGTGACAAACATGGAAAAAACAGAGAAATCAGAAAGGGTGAAAAAGTGTTTGCCCACCACTGTACATCCTCCTGGCTGCCTTTCAGTTTCAGTAAATTAATACAATAGTGCCAGAAATTAATACAATCATTCAAATTTCAAATTAGATTTGAAATTTGAGTATAATTATTTTTTTTTACAAAAAATGCTTTGAATATATAACTGTAGAATTTATTGTAATGGTTTAATATAGAATTGTGAGAACTGAATCGTCTATTGAACAAAACTGTGAGTTAATTGTATTGTTACACCCGTAATGTAGGCTGCTAAAAGTTTTACTTTTCTATTTGTCTGCCCTCCCGCTGCAGAAAGAGCAGACTCTAAAATGTGTCTTGTTTCTGTCCCATGAATGTGACTTGCAGGTTATAGAAGGTTCCTGGGCCCCTCGTCTTTACAGGCCTTGTTTTTGCAAAGATCAGAATGTCAAGCAAAGCCCCTCATGATTGGTTAATATCCTCCGCCCACTATGACACCTGCTGCTTTAATTGGCCTTCAGGACCTGTGGAGGGAGGGGTCAGATGATCAAGAGTGGGTGATTACTTAAAATACATAAGCCCTTAGCAGTTATTCTCAGATATCGAAGAAGGAAATGAGCTGCATGAATATCTCAAGACCTGATTTCTTTTTCCTACTCATACATTTTCTGAACAAACCTCCTCAGGATATTCTCTTTTTTTTGGAATGAGATGAGCTAATAAAAGTTTCAGAGTCTTGTACAGAATGTTGCATCTCACTTTCCCGATTTTTTCCCTCTCCTGCAGAATCATGCCCGAGTCAACTTCTTTGCATTTTGATTTTCGTCCAAGAATTTCTCACCCCCCCATGTGGCTGAGTGATGTCGTTTCGTAAGTGAGGAAGTTCTCCAGGCAAATGACTTTCATTAAAAAGCAATTGAAACGGAGCCCCACTCCATTTCCAGGGGAAAAAAAGGGCTCTGTCTCTGCACAATCCAGCGAGTCATAAATAGTGTCCCAAGGCCAGCGGCATTAGTTAACAGCAGCCCAATAAAATAATATAGAGGTGCCATGACCCGATCAGATGAAGAATGGTGCCAATCCTCGAGGTTCAAAGTAAGCGAAGTTCCCAACCAGCATTTATTCAAATTAAAGAACCTGCAGAGAGCCTTTAGAACAGGTAATTACAGATAGCAATTATTTCCCACCGAGGCAGCAGCAGCAAAGAAAAGGGGCCTTATAGTGATCCAGTTCAACTCTCCTGAGCTGGAGTATAGAAATAAGACAGTTCTTTGCAATTAAAATGAACTCTACCAGTTAAGAATCGATGTAATTACGACATAGTGCATAATTTTAATGCTGATGAGAATCGCACCAAAGCCCATATTTGTAATCAGAGCATATTAGTGCTGTGAACTGTGAATAAATCCAAAAACTATGCATAAACATCACTTCTAATTTGTGATTGAGGCATAAATGTCAGTTTTCTGATAAACCACTTCATAGTGCAGATATTGAGAGTCTTTGCAAATACCACATCCAAAGGGATTTTATTTGTAGGTCATTTTTTCTCACACTGCTTCAAGAACTCTCTGACATATCCATCAGGGATGGTCTGGTTGTGTCCAATTACAAACAACTGTTGTATTAACCTCAAGTATGTATGTGGTTTGGGATTACGTTCGAGAAAGAGAAAGCTCCCACTGTTTAAATTAGATGGTAGAATAGTTTAGTGTGAATATTCATTTTTGACATGAGAAGGAATATTATTAAAAAGCAAAGTTTTTTAATAATAATCTCTAATTGCTTGTTACTCTACTGTACAAAATCTGAGACAATCTTAAAACACACTGAGGGTAAGCTTTAAAAAAAGCATATAGAACTTCCAAATAATGCAACTGTCCAAGCGTTGACGCCGTTATTGGAAGACTATGAGTTCCCCAGTGATTCCTCTCTTGGAGTCCAAGACAGCATAATTGGTCTCAATCTCTTTGGTTGGGCACCATCTTCCCATCACTAGCCAGTGCAAGCATCTATTAGCTGACACAACAGAATTAACAGTTAGAGTTCTCCTCCGAACATGATGATCTGTCCGATGATTTTGTGTTAGTGGCTCTTCATGCTGGACTCCAGCCTCTCAGCTTGTTGGCATGTTTCGATGGGGTTAAAAACACATATTTTATATGTGAAGTGTGCAAAAACAACTGTGACAAAATGTGACATTTTTACACATGAACTTTCTTAATTGAAATCTCCTACTTAAGTTAGGTGAAAGAGCTCTTTTGGCCCCAAACGCTTCGGTTAAGGTTATGCAGCTTTCAAGGCTGCTCATGGATTTGAGAATGCAATTTGAGAAGGAGATAGCAAGCTGACTGTTAACTGTTGAAAAAGGACTGAGGGTAAGGCTAAACGTTAAGTACTTTGGTACAAATGTAAGCATGCTTCTGGTGCACAACGCATGACTAAACTTGCACACTTGGGTGAAAAGATTGAAGGAAGAGTACAGAGCGAATCGGTTCATTTTTGTTCGGCAGTTTATATTGCTTGCTTCTAACCTGCTCACACAATTTTTACTTTAGGTTAGTCATTACGTACAAAATGCTGAGGAATGAGAACCCATGCAAAATGCTATTGAGCAACAGAAGCTTGGTATTTGTCTACTGAACTGGGCATCGATTTTCTCGGTTTGTTTGTAAAACTGCTTTAATATGCTCTCCCCTAGGTACCATTTCAGAAACAAATATATATACAAATATCTCAATCTAGGGTCTAATTGGTCCCCCCATTGACCTGCCTCAAGTCTGGAATCTGCCTCAAGTCTGGAATCTGCCTCAAGTCTGGAATCAAACAAAGCTCAGAGGTACAGATGCAGAAGAAGCCGCATTGTTCTGTTGGGAGTCTGATGCATACTTTGTAATGCTGAGTTGAGCTCTAACTGTTATGTCCTGTTATCGGCCGCTAGAGGCCATCCTAGTTTTGGTTTAGGCTGAGGGACTTTTATTATGGAGTTTTGTTTATTATTCACAGCTGTGTTTAGTTTGTAGTTAGTCCTTGTGTTGTGTTATTGGTGATTGGGTTTTTAGTTCATGTATTTAAGAGTTTGTGTTTTAGTTTTCAGGGGTCTCATCCCTCACTCTACTTGAGTTTTCGCTTGTCTCCGTTGGTAAAGCTATTGTTGAGTTAAGCTCTTATGCCTGGAGAAGATGAACTAACAGCGAGGTTTTTTTTTGTCCCTCAGAGTAATGCTGCATTTACTGTTCTTTTCATACCGTCCTGGTGATGAATGAGGCTGAAAAACGACCAGCAAATTGGACAGGGGCTTGTTTTTGGCAAATTGCAGTGATTTCCATTTGCAAGACAGCTGCAGTTAATATGGGATATGCATCTCAAATGGCCAGCAAAAGCACAGTGTAGACGAGTCGTAGGAGGAAGCAGGACAAGGAGGACATGCTTGTGGTCACGTTCTTGTATCCCCAGCAGAATGTTGCCTGTGGGTTTTACAGCAATCGGGGAGATGCCTCTCAGAGTAAATATTTTTTGATCTTGCAGTTACAGTCACAGATGTGTGACATCATTTAAAGCTTATAAATATCTGACGGTGAGAACTAATCAAGCTAAAATCAAAACTGGGATTCCCCCGGAAACAGTGGGTCAAATCCATATGCACAGTGCATCGAATGGCTACAACAGGTCTACACACTCTTTTCATCAGTCATCTTCTACATTATCATAAAGACGGATTCAAACTGCTTAGAATTTTATTAAATCAAATGAATGTTGCGTCATAACTCTTGAGTGTCCTTTACAACCTGCCCCCCCATTTGTTAATGGCCTTGCTATGAGCTTAGTTGTAATGTTGCACTCACTCTGTTTTCAGTGGAATGTTCAAAGGTTTATTGCATAAAATATCTGTATTCCTGAAATACCTAAAATCCTTGAAAGCACAAACAGTGTGTTCGCTTTTTTAACCATAAAACTGAATCTAAGGCCAAGCTATTTCTGTTCAGAGGTTTCTCCTAAGAGAAGCACTTATATTTACATTGACTTTACCTGCACAAACACTTGTAGAGGATGTAGCTGTCAAATAATGTAGAGCAGTTATTAAGTACTGCTACAAGAGTACACAACTTTATCTGGTGGGCTGCCCGGGCGAATTTGAACCTGCTCTACATCTAAATAGAATCTGTGGGAGCTTGTCACTCTGTTTAGAGAGAGGACAGAGGAGGACACTGCACAGTGTGTGTGTGTGTGTGTGTGTGTGTGTGTGTGTGTGTGTGTGTGTGTGTGTGTGTGAGTGAGTGAAAGAGACAGAGAGAGAGGGAAAAAAAGAGAGACACAGAGGGAGAGAGAGAGACCACAGCCTCAAGGCAGCAAGGGTAAAAATATGACTCTAAGCAAAAGGGCAGTATTATTAAAATCAAACATATAAATTAAAGTAGAAGCTTGCAGAGTTTTATTACCTGTTCATTAATAGTAAATGAGTTGTGAACATACATTAGGCCTATGAACAGAATGTGGAACTTTATGGATTTTCCCCAGAGAAGTCCAGATAATTTCCAGTCTTATTCTTGTATCACACAGTTGTGTGTGTGTGTGCGCACACTAATTTAGGAAAGAATCAGAAAAGTCAATGAAATCCGATTAGGGAGATTCAGCAGAAACTGTCAGCAGTGTGATGAAGTGGTCAGACTGCAGCTATTCCCACGCACACACACACGCACGCACGCACGCACGCACGCACGCACGTTCACATACACATGGAGAAAAATCAATAAGACATGCTGGCCATTTCTGTTCCTTTGTCAAGTAAATTGTTTTTTAATTGCATTCAAAGCTAATGCAGGCATCTGGCAGTAATATACTGAAGCGCTACCTCACTGGGGACCCAGCGCAATCCTTTATCAGGCTTCTAAAGACTGCTTTCTCTCCTGCGTGCTTATCTAAGATGAATGGGCCATATACCATGTTTCGTGTGCAAGATGCAGCTCAGTGCCCTCTATTGAGTTGATCCAGTCCAAAGCTGATTTAGTCACAGGGCTTTTAGTCACAGTTTAATATCTATGATAATGCAAATTATCAACGTGTCTTCTAAGCTTCAAGGTGAGATCAAATCTTGAGATACTTTTCCAAAGCCAGGAAAACAAATAAAATAGGGCAACAGTGGGTTCATAGTGTGAACTAAAGCAAGGCAACTTGGTGAAGATGGGTAAAAAGATCATGAACAAAACGTCTTTGTGGTTATTTAGCTAAAAAATCGAACTCTCCAGACATTCTCAAAAAAAAAATTGTAGCTGAATTGTGTTTTATATTTGAATTTGAGTTTGTGTATGCAAGAGCTCTTAAGCAGTCATCCATGGCACTTTGTTACACTGGGGTACAAATACGTGGCAACACAGAGGCCAGATTCACCTTTATCATTAGTCATTCATCAACGTGGGGAAGTTTAGGGAGCGCACAAATGAAGAACAAGTGTGTTGACCTTCATAAATAATTAAAACACCCAGAGCTGCAGTGAATCTCCCCTTTAAGAGCATGCATGTTTATTTTACCCCTACGCATGGTTCAAAGGATGCTTTAAAAAGGCAAACATTTCTCCAAAGATCATAAAATTTGCAAAAGATGATAGCATTTTGAGGTCAAGAAGTCTCCAGAACTGCAACTGAATAGCACCTTCATGGAAACAAACAATTTGGACGGCTTGCCAGAACAAATTATTTTTTCATTTTTAACTATTTATAAATGTCAGCAGGCTGCATGTAGAAAAAAACAGCTCCAAAACATGCCAGGTGAAGGAGCTGACATGTTTTGGAGCTGTTTTTTTCTACAATGGCCTTAAGAACTGTGTTACACCAAATCATGGCATCACATTATCCATTAAATAGAAATGGTAAATGCAAAGTTGCCAAAAAACATCAAGTCAATTCAACATACAACAATTGCCAGACAAAAATGGCTCAATGACCACAAACTCAAACTTCTCCCATGGCCAGTACAATCCCCTATTAAAATCCTGGGTGGTGGGTGAAGAGGAGAGTCCCAAAGAGAGAACCCCCACATCCCTGATGGATATGGAGAAATTCTGAACTGACGGGAGGCCTCTGATTGCTTACCCTGCATTGCCTAGTCTCACCAAGGATTATATGAGAAGACTCATTATTATTATTATGTCAGTGAACGGAGGTATTAAATGCGAGGGTTTTTTTGATAAGGGTTTTTGTTTTCTTAAACTTCATTTTCAGCTATTAAATGGTTGGATTCTTTGCATCATGTTTTCAGAGTGAGCTTGAGCTAATTAACTACAAACATTTTTATCATATTTTTCATCATATTATTTCAAGAATGCAATTAATTATGAGGTGGACTGTATACAGAGACTGAAAAAACTAAACAAAAACTACACATGCCATGTAGAGCAAACACTGTAGCCTGCAACAGTACATAAAGTAAATAATTAACATGCAACGCTCCATAGAGAGTTTAAGTTGTCATACCCAGAGCCCATTCACACAGAGCTGCTGTTATTCTGGGCGATGAAGGGTGGAAGCTAAGCTCAGTGTTAATTGAATGCAGTGAAGTGTGAACAGAGGAAGGTAGTAAAGGATAAAATGGATATGGCTGTGCTTCTAGACCAGTGTAGGCTGCCTTTTGCTTGGGTAATAGATACATACACACATGGGTAATAGATACATACACAGACTTTTCTTTGAAAAGTCTCATGGCTAGAATGTTGTTTAAGTATTTACGAACACATTCATAAAACAAGCAAGTGGTGCAAAAAATATACGACAAACTATACAAATGAATGATGGAATATATATACAGTACATGCACAGTTTGTCTGTCCCTGTTCTAGTGCATTTGGAAGGCCATAGCAATTGACTCATCATTCTCACCCTCATCAAACTGATCAGTGACCCCACGTGCCCTTTAGATGGCACGTCGTAATACCGGTGTACCTCCATCTTTGATATGATTGAAATTGTATGTTGCTCTGGATAATGCATAATTGTAAATATTTGGACAGCAACACATGTTTTGGTGCTGTCTGCAGGACTTTTATCATCAAAAAATGTTTAAGCTATGAAACCCAGATGGTTGAGAAAACAGACAGGTCTTTATTAGAGTACTTCATGATGTATGTTTTAATCATATGTCTGAGGTAGATAACTGTTGTATGAGATTTGTAACATTTAATTACACTGGTGACTTCGTAAACCTGCCAGTATTTCTGTTTGTGGTGCCGCCAGACACTCGTGAAATGACACCCTGTTATAAATCACATTGAGGAGAATAATTTATTACACTCCACATTATGAAGAAAACAAACCACACTTTCAGATAAGTCTCAGCTCAAAATACCTAAGCAGTCTTTCAGTGCTTTCTTTTATACTCCAGGTAGCTCCGGAGAAAATGATCTAATGAAACCTGCATTCATGACAATCCCAGTTCATGACAATATCAGAATGGTTTGGGTGTCTTAAATGCTGCTCCTCTTCCGGTTTCTTGTTTCTTTGCTTTTTTTGTGGTATTTGAATGATTTGTACTGAACTTTCCCACCTGGTCCAGATTTTTTCTGTCTTGGACTGACAGCTGGCCAACAAAGTTTGCACCACTGTGGAATGAGACCAGGTAATGAGCTGTGGACTTTGCCCTGAGGTGGTAAGGTTGACTGGTCTGTAAACCAGAGACTTTGCACATGGTTGGGTTTGACAAAGAAAACATAAACACCATGATCCCTCAGATGGTGGTTTGATGACGGTGGTGGAGAGCTCTGACTATCACATCTCCAAACTCTCCCTTATGTATTAATTTGGGCTGAGATCTGGTGACTGTGAAGGCCATATGATTTGACTCATCATTTTCACCCTCGTCAAACTGATCAATGACCCCTCAATCCCTGTAGATGGGGAAATTATCATTGGAATGCCCTGTTCAAACAGATCTCATTGTAGTATAAGAGTGACCAGTCAGAATACTGGTGTACCTCCATCTGTGACATGATTCAAAGTCCATGTTGCTTTGAATAAAAGCATTTTTAAATGCGTATGTATGTGTTTGGACAGTGTCATATGTTTTGGTTCTGTCTACAGGACATTGGATTTCACTGTTGGGACAGCCAGGTTATTATTATAATATGTCTGAGGTAGATAACTCTTGTATGAGAAAAGAGCATTTAATTACAGTGGTAACTTTGTAAACCTGCCAGTATTTTTGTTTGTGGTGCCGCCAGACACTCATGAAAAGACATCCCGTTATAAATCACATTGAGGAGAATAATTTATTACACTCCACATTATGAAGAAAACAAACCACACATTCAGATAAGTCTCAGCTCAAAATACCTAAGCAGTCTTTCAGTGCTTTCTTTTATACTCCAGGTAGCTCCGGAGAAAATGATCTAATGAAACCTGCATTCATGACAATCCCAGCTGTTGTACCACATCTGCAGTGTGACCATGCCCTCAGATTTTGGATTGATTTGGTTAGACATGAAGCAATATTTTAGCCTGAACTGACTACAAATGGGCCATGAATTTAAAATATTTTGATTGTCATTTAATAATAAGAAATCGCACAGCTTATGCAACTGTTATCTTAAAAAAAAATTCCCTTTTTTGCTTGCATTATTGTCTCCAGTAAGAAGGATGCAGTAAAAACTGTTTGTAAAGCACCAACAAAAGAACACCACCACCCAGGTAATGTGTGCGTCACGTCTTCCCCTCTGTTCTCCCAAACACTCAAAGCAGGCACATGTACAGACCTCCATGTTTCCTAGATACTTTTATTGAAACACCAAGTAAATGGGATGTAAGCCAGGGACTTTGCACATGGTTGGGTTTGACACAGACACTATGTAAATGAAAGAAAACATTAGTAGTATTAGTATTAGAATTAGTATTAGTATTAGAAGAATTTGTAGTATTATAATTAGAATTATTATTAGAAGAATTAGTAGTATTAGTATTAGTAGTAATACTGGTGGGAGTGGCTTCTGCTCTCCCTGAACTCATCTGTAGTGGTTTGTGCCATCAAGAAGGACTCTTCTTTCAGCAAACTAAACTCGGCTAAGTATCCTTTTCTCCTTTCCCCTCTACTTTATTTTACAAATAATGTGCATCACACCGATACCCGTTCACATATCTTCTGGCCCAAGAAGATACTTCCCCCCATCTTCGCAGTAGAAATCTCAGTAACCTCTCCCAGCTACTTTTTTCTCCACAACCTTCTACAGTGGTTCATGGCAGTCTGTGGAACTGCTAATCCTGCGTCAGGAAGGCTGACTTCATCTCTGGACTGGCGTCCCTCCACTCATTTCACTTTCTGGCCCCCACCGAGACCTGGATTACACCAGAGGATACGACTACTCCACCTGCCCTCTCCTCTGCCTTCTCCTTCTCCCACACTCCTCGCACGTCAGGCAGAGGAGGGGGTACAGGTTTGCTTCTATCAAGTACATGGTGTTTTTTAATGCCTCTCAGTTTTTCCCAACTTAACATTTCGTGCTTTGAAGTCCATTCTGTTACTGCGACACTAAACTTCATATCATTGTACTTTATCGCCCACCTGGTCCTCTAGGTAACTTCATGATGAACTGGACATCCTTCTGAGTTCATTTCCAGATGATGAATCACCACTTCAATCTCCCAAGCGACAAAAATGCAGACCTGCAGACTTGCGAGACTCCTGTCATCTTTCGGCCTGTCCCTCGGCGAGTTTCCTCTGACTCACAAAGCAGGCAACACTCTCGATTTAGTATTCAGCAGATCACTTCCTATGTTCAACATACTGTTTACTCCTCTACATGTTTCTGACCATCATATTCTATCTTTCAAATTCCCTCTTCAGTCTTCCCCATCTCTTCCCACGCGTACAACACCTACGTCTGCCCGCAGAAATCTCTCTTCTTTATCTCTGTCTTCATCTATCCTATCCTCATTATCTCTACCAAACTCTACTAATCCCATCTTCTGTAGAATCTACTACCCTTAACCTACTTTCATCTCTCCACAGCTCATTTAACCAACTCTGTCCCTTGTCTTCCAGACCGAAGCGCATCTCTCCACCGGTTCCATGGATGTCTGAGGTTCTGCGAAGTAACCGAAAGGAACTGAGAGCAGCTGAAAGAAGATGGAGGAAAACGCTTAAGAACAGTGACCTCATCTCTTATCGCTCTCTCTTATCTAATTTTGCAAATGATGTAACTTCTGCTAAGTCTTCCTTTTTCAGAACCAAATTTGAAGATTCTGCATCTAACCCTCGCAAGCCCTTTGCCACCTTTTCATGCCTTCTCAAGTCTCCTTCTCTCCCTGTATCTCCAGATCTCTCACCAGAAGACTTCGCAAAGTTCTTTGACAAGAAGATCAACGACATTAGAAGATCCTTTCCTTCAACCACCATGCTGCCCGTCACACAGAGACCAGGCCATGCCAATTTCATGCCTTCTCACCGCTCTCTCCTGAGGAAGTGTCACAACTCCTGACGTCCAGCAAACCTACCACGTCTCTCACGTCTCGACCCTCTCCCATCGAGCACACTACAAATGATATCATCAGATCTCATGCCGCATATTGCCTATATGATCAATGGTTCCTTGATGACCGGCCATGTTCCATCTGCCTTCAAGTCTGCTTTGGTCACACCGATTCTGAAGAAACCTTTGCTGGACTCTTCAGACATCAACAACTACAGACTGATATCCCTTCTCTCTTTCCTTTCTAAAGTCTTGGAATGTGCAGTTTATAAGCAAATCAACTTGTTTTTCTCTCAAAACAGGTTTCTGGACCCCCACCAGTCTGAATTTAAGGTGGTACACTCCACTGAAACTGCTCTACTTGCCATCTCAGAAGAACTTCTTGCAGTGAGATCAGCCAACCTGTCCTCTGCTCTGATGCTCCTTGACCTCTTTGCTGCCTTCGACACCGTCAATCACCAGATCCTCCTCACCGCTCTCCCCAACCTTGGGCTCTCAGGCACAGCCTGGCACTGGTTTGCATCCTACCTGGAGTTCACTCACACCACACCTTTATTAAGATACCTTCACTGGCTTCCAGTGGCTGCTCATGTTAAGTTCAAGTCCTTAACACTCACTTTCAAGGCCAAGAATGGACTTGCATCCCCTTACATAACAGTATTAATTAAATAACGTATCACTTCTCATTCTCTCAGGGCTTCAAGCATGGCTAGTCTTGAGCCTCCACTGCTCAAAAGAAAAGGGAGACATGCGTCAAGACTCTTCTCAGTCTCGTCCCCCCAGTGGTGGAATGAACTCCCTCTTCCTATTACATCCGCGCAGTCCCTCGCTGTCTTCAAGAATCGCCTGAAGACCCAACTCTTCAAGGAGTACCTTGGTGACTAACTATTTTTCGTAGTAGGGAAGGAAAGGAGAGA